>CAUDMG010001726.1:147500-162500 GCA_958450375.1 Homarus gammarus | reverse complement strand
TTTATTAATAGAGTTGCAGCCGGTGGCTGAAAATATACAGACTTACATGTGATTTAGACATAATGATATAATATGGGTTGAATACATTTACAGGGCTGTACAGTACACAAGTCAGGAGTTGTTTATTATTTTAACAGTAGATGGGATGGTGCTGTTCTTATATCTATCGGTGCGGGCTCTTATGGGCTGAATTTTGTTGTAGTGGCGGACTGCGCGAGGTGGGCGGGGGACTGCCGGTGGCAGGAGGTGGCGATGACGAGGATGGTGCAGTAGTCTATGGCCAAACCTTTCCAGTGCTTGGTGGTGGAGGTCACTGAGGGATGGCATTTCCAGTGTGGAGAGAGCGTTGGTGTAGCCGGAGTAGTCTGCGCCGAGCATGATTCTGCAGGCCCTCTTCTGTACCTTCTCTAGCTGACGTGTGTGTGTGTATGTATGTGTGTGTGTGTGTGTGTGTGTGTATGGCAAGTTATTGGTCGCTGTATTATTGTTATTATTATTTAAGCCTTAATTAGTGGATTGAATGGGCCATTAGACGCCATAATTATACTCCACTAGACGCCATAATTATACTTCACTATAATTAAACATGAGGTAACACTTGAGGAAACACTTGATGTAACACTTGAGTAACACTTGAGAAAACATTTGAGGTAACACTTGAGTAAACACTTAAGGTAACACTTGAGGTAACACTTGAGAAAACACTTGAGGTAACACTTGAGGTAACATTTGAGGTAACACTTGAGGAAATAATTCAGGAAACACTTGAGGTAACACTTGAGTAACACTTGAAGTAACACTTGAGGTAACACTTGAGAAAACACTTGAGGTAACACTTGAGGTAACATTTGAGGTAACACTTGAGGAAATAATTCAGGAAAAACTTGAGGTAACACTTGAAGTAACACTTGAAGTAACACTCGAGGTAACACTTGAGAAAACACTTGAGGTAACATTTGAGGAAACACTTGAGGCAGCACTTGGGGAAACACTTGAGGTAGCACTTGAGGAAACACTTGAGGAAACACTTGAGGTAACACTTGAGGAAACACTTGAGGAAACACTTGAAGTAATAGTTGAGGAAACACTTCAGGTAGCACTTGGGGAAACACTTGAGGTAGCACTTGAGGTAACAGTTGAGAAAACACTTAAGGTAACACTTGAGGTAGCACTTGAGGTAACACTTGAGGTAACACTTGAGGAAACACTTGAAGTAATAGTTGAAGAAACACTTCAGGTAGCACTTGGGGAAACACTTGAGGTAACACTTGAGGTAGCACTTAAGGAAACTCTTGACATAATACTTGAGGAAACACTTGAGGTAACACTTGAGGAAACACTTGAGGAAACACTTGAAGTAATAGTTGAGGAAACACTTAAGGAAACTCATGACATAATACTTGAGGTAACACTTGAGGTAACACTTGAGGTACACTTGAGGTAACACTTGAGGTAACACTTGAGGAAACACTTGAGGTAACAGTTGAGGAAACACTTAAGGTAGCACTTGAAGAAACACATGAGGTAACACTTGAGGTAGCACTTGAGGGAACATTTGAAGAATCACCTGAGGTAACACTTGAGGAAACACTTAAGGTAGCACTTAAGGAAACTCTTGACATAATACTTGAGGAAACACCTGAGGTAACACTTGAGGTAACACTTGAGGTAACACTTGAGGGGAGGCGGAGAAGGGGGCCCAGGACATGAGCCACGCGCCTTTAAACACCGACCCAGGCGATGGTGTTCCCTCTAGTCCACCTGCCGGGCCGCGCCACTCTACCATTATAACCATTGTGTGTTATTGGCGTCCGTGTCATTATAACCTAACCTAACATAACCTGACCTAACCTATCCTAACCTATCCTAACCTAACATAACCTGACCTAACCTATCCTAGCCTATCCTAACCTAACACAACCTGACCTAACCTATCCTAACCTATCCTAACCTAACATAACCTGACCTAACCTATCCTAGCCTATCCTAACCTAACACAACCTGACCTAACCTATCCTAACCTATCCAAACCTAAGATAACCTAACCTAACCTATCCTAACCTATCCTAACCTAACATAACCTAACCTAACCTATCCTAACCTATCCAAACCTAACATAACCTAACCTAACCTATCCTAACATAACCTAACCTATCCTAACCTAACATAACCTGACAAAACCTATCCTAAAGTATCCCAACCTAACCTAACTTAACCTAATCTAATCTAACCTAAGCTAATTTAACCTCACCTAACCTAACCTAACTTAACCTAACGTAACGTAACCTAACCTAACTTAACCTAATCTAACCTAACCTAAGCTAATTTAACCTAACCTAACCTAACTTAACCTAACTTAACCTAACCTAACCTAACCTAACCTAACCTAACTTAACCTAATCTAACCTAACCTAAGCTAATTTAACTGCGGATTTATTTAGGATTAGTTGGATGGGAAAATCTATATCCTGAAAACTAATCCGAGGAAATTCTAGACCTGCCCAATCCTTACATCACTGGCCGATTCACTTACAAAAACTGATTGGAATTATCGACGGCACTGTGGATTGGACCTCAACATCTGCCTAATACCTTTGGTACCGCTGTGATAATGAGCCAAACATAGTGATTGGTTTATATCATCGAATCTACGATGGATTACCTGACCAATCTTTAACCTAATTGCGGAGGCATTATGAGACACTGAATGGAAATTATCACCACACAGGAAAAATATAACACAGCAGCGCAGCGCACAGCACCAACACACAGAACCAATACAGCACCGACACAGCACTAACACCTTACTACACAGCACCAGCACAGCACCAACACAGCACTAACACCTCACTACACAGCACTAACACAGCACTAACACCTCACTACACAGCACTACACAGCACCAACACAGCACTAACACCTCACTACATGGCACTACACAGCACTAACACCTCATAACACAGCACCACTACACAGCACCAACACAGCACTAACACCTCACTACACAGCACTACACAGCACCAACACAGCACTAACACCTCACTACATGGCACTACACAGCACTAACACCTCACAACACAGCACCACTACACAGCACCAACACAGCACTAACACCTCACTACACAGCACCAACACAGTACTAACACCTCACTACACAGCACTAACACCTCACTAAACAGCACCAACACAGCACTAACACCTCACTACACAGCACCACTACACAGCACCAACACAGCACTAACACCTCACTACACAGCACCAACACAGCACTACTACACAGCACCACCACAGCACTAACACCTCACTACACAACACCAACACAGCACTAACACCTCACTACACAGCACCAACACAACACTAACACCTCACTACACAGCACCAACACAGAACCAACACAGCACTAACACCTCACTACACAGCACCAACACAGCACTAACACCTCACTACACAGCACCAACACAGCACTAACACCTCACTACACAGCACCAACACAGCACTAACACCTCACTACACAGCACCAACACAGCACTAACACCTCACTACACAACACTACACAGCACCAACACAGCACCAGCACCTCACTACACAGCACTACACAGCACCAACACAGCACCAACACAGCACTAACACCTCACTACACAACACTACACAGCACCAACACAGCACTAACACCTCACTACACAGCACCACCACCACCACAGCAGCAGGCATGACAAGGGAAGCGTCTAAGTCACCGTCACTCCAGAATATATTGCTTAAAATATTCCAGCGACAATTAATAATGTTGTGGGTTTATACGGCCTCAGATTGTCCACGATTAATTATGTTAAATATATCTTCCTTTGGATTAATTACCCCAGATTTAGTATATGTTGGAGACTTGAGGCCACAAATTAACTAGGATTAATCATGTCACAGATAGTATCTTCTTGGCCACAAATTAACTAGGATTAATCATGTCACAGATAGCATCTTCATGGCCATGGATTAGTTAGGATTAATTCCCTCACAGATTGAGTATAGTAGAGATTTATGGCCATAGATTAGCTAAGATTATTATTCTCGCAAGGATTAATTATTATATCAGGTAAAATATTATGGACTTTGGGCTACTAACAAAGTAATACGCCAGGCAGCGCTGTACAGTATATAAACAAAGGGGAAAAAGTATCGTACGGTGGAAAAACATTCAGTCAAGGCGGGAAAATTGGGTTAAATAACTTGAGCGATAATTAGTGAGCGTTGTTATCTCTGCCAGGTGGTGAAGACGTGACTCTTATACAGCTGGTGGGTGATGTGTAAGGCAGCTGGTTGATTATGGTGGCTGAGGTAGGTTGAGAATGAGAGAGATTGAGAGAGAGAGATAAGGCTGAGAGATGGAACGATAATAGGGAGACACTATAGGAGGAGGAGGAGGGGGAAGATGTAGGGAGAGAGAGGAGAAGGAGAAGGAAAGGAGGAAGAGGAGGAGCAGGTTAACTAAATCCCTAACCTTAATTAATACCTGCTACTACTTGGTGTTACAATGACCGAGAGAGAGAGGGAGAGAGAGAGAGAGAGAGAGAGAGAGAGATTTACACCCAAGTATAATAAATTTCAAACTTTTCTTCCAAATTATATCTAAAACGAATTACTTTCGTACGAGTCTTAGAAATATAATTATAAACACTCCTATAAGACCACGGGAGTATAATTACATAATATATTAGACAACGGGAGTATAATTACATAATATATAAGACGACGGGAGTATAATTACATAATATATAAGACGACGGGAGTATAATTACATAATATATAAGACGACGGGAGTATAATTACATAATATATAAGACGACGGGAGTATAATTACATAATATATTAGACAACGGGAGTATAATTACATAATATATAAGACCACCTGAGTATAACTACATAATATATAAGACGACGGGAGTATAATTACATAATATATAAGACGACGGGAGTATAATTACATAATATATAAGACGACGGGAGTATAATTACATAATGTATAAGACGACGGGAGTATAATTACATAATATATAAGACGACGGGAGTATAATTACATAATATATTAGACAACGGGAGTATAATTACATAATATATAAGACGACGGGAGTATAATTACATAATATATAAGACGACGGGAGTATAATTACATAATATATAAGGCAGTGTCTTATAAGCCTCGACATGATGGTATAATATAGCCTGCCAGGACAAGATGTTATGACACTGTTAATAATGCTCTTGAATATCATATCAGGAATGTAATGTCCACACACACACACACACACACACACACACACACACTTCCAATTATACCAACACTGTCTGCTGCCTCTTGTGAGTGACGGTTGTGGTTGTGGTTCAGTGACGGTTGTGGTTCAGTGACGGTTGTCGTTGTGAGTGACAGTTGTGGTTGTGAGTGACGGTTGTGGTTGTGAGTGACGGTTGCACTTAAGTGACGGTTGTGGTTGAGTGACGGTTATCGTTGTAAGTGACGGATGTCGTTGTGAGTGACGATTGTGGTTGTGAATGACGGTTGTGGTTAAATGACGGTTGTGGTTGTGAGTGACTGTTGTCGTTGTGAGTGACGGTTATATGTGACGGTGATGATAAAAACAGTCAGCATATGGCCAACACACTCAACATATGGCCAACACACTCAACATATGGCCAACACACTCAACATATGACCAACACACCCAACATATGGCCAACACACTCGACATATGGCCAACACACTCAATATATGGCCAACACACTCAACATATGGCCAACACACTCAACATATGGCCAACACACTCAACATATGGCCAACACACTCAACATATGGCCAACACACTCAACATATGGCCAACACACCCAACATATGGCCAACAGACCCAACATATGGCCAACACACCCAACATATGGCCAACACACTCAACATATGGCCAACACACTCAACATATGGCCAACAGACCCAACATATGGCCAACACACCCAACATATGGCCAACACACTCAACATATGGCCAAAACACTCAACATATGGCCAACACACTCAACATATGGCCAACACACTCAACATATGGCCAACACACTCAACATATGGCCAACACACTCAACATATGGCCAACACACCCAACATATGGCCAACACACTTAACATATTGCCAACACACTCAACATATGGCCAACACATCCAACATATGGCCAACACACTCAACATATGGCCAAAACACTCAACATATGGCCAACGCACCCAACATATGGCCCCACACACTCAACATATAGCCAACACACTTGACATATGGCCAACGCACTTAACATATGGCCAACACACTCAACATATAGCCAACACACTCAACATATGGCCAACACACCCAACATATGGCCAACACACTCAACATATGGCCAACACACTCAACATATGGCCAACACACTCAACATATGGCCAACACACTCAACATATGGCCAACACACTCAACATATGACCAACACACCCAACATATGACCAACACACTCAACATATGGCCAACACACTCAACATATGGCCAAAACACTCAACATATGACTAACACACCCAACATATGGCCAACACACCCAACATATGACCAACACACTCAACATATGACCAACACACCCAACATATGACCAACACACCCAACATATGACCAACACACTCAACATATGGCCAACACACTCAACATATAGCCAACACACTCAACATATGGCCAAAACACTCAACATATGACCAACACACTCAACATATGGCCAACACACTCAACATATGGCCAACACACTCAACATATGGCCAACGCACTCAACATATGGCCAACACACTCAACATATAGCCAACACACTCAACATATGACCAACACACTCAACATATGACCAACGCACTCAACATATGGCCAACACACTCAACATATGGCCAACACACCCAACATATGACCAACACACTCAACATATGGCCAACGCACTTAACATATGGCCAACACACTCAACATATAGCCAACACACTCAACATATGGCCAACACACTCAACATATAGCCAACGCACTCAACATATGGCCAACACACTCAACATATGGCCAACACACTCAACATATGGCCATCACACTCAACACATGGCCAACACACTCGACATATGGCCAACACACTCAACATATGGCCAACACACTCAACATATGACCAACACACTCAACATATGGCCAACACACTCAACATATGGCCAACACACTCGACATATGGCCAACACACTCAACATATGGCCAACACACTCAACATATGGCCAACACACTCAACATATGGCCAACACACTCAACATATGGCCAACACACCCAACATGCAGTATGCTGGACACACATCACAATGGTTGAGTTTAATGTATCATATAATGTGTTGAAGAACCATTGTGTTCAGCTCATTACATACCTACATACTGTACATGCATGCATACATACATACATACATGCATACATACATATATACATACTGTACATATATGCATACATACATACATGCATACATACATATATACATACTGTACATACATGCATACATACATACATGCATACATACATATATACATACTGTACATACATGCATGCATACATACATGCATATATACATACTGTACATACATGCATACATACATACATGCATACATACATATATACATACTGTACATACATGCATACATACATACATGCATACTGTACATACATGCATACATACATACATGCATACATACATATATACATACTGTACATACATACATACACACAGTTACTATTTTCACACACTCCCTCACTGACTCACACTCTCACCTTCACTCTCACACACTCTCTCACTCTCACAAACACTCTCACTCTCATACACACTCACTCACACACACTCTCACTCACACACACTCTCACTCTCACACACTCTCTCACTCTCACACACTCTCACTCTCACAAACACTCTCACTCTCTCACTCACACTCTCACTCTCAACACACACACTCTCTCCTTCATTTTCACTCTCACACTCTCTCACACACTCACCCCCACTCTCACACCCTCACTCTCACTCACTCTCACACCACCCACTCTCACTCTCACACTCTCACTCTCACACACTCACCCCCACTCTCACACCCTCACTCTCACACCCCCCACTCTCACTCTCACACCCTCATTCTCACACTCTCTCACACACTCACCCTCACTCTCACACCCCCACACTCACCCTTACTCTCACACCCTCAATCTCACTCTCTCACTCTCACACTCTCTCACACACTCACCCTCACTCTCACACCCCCACACTCACTCTCACTCTCACACACTCACTCTCACTCTCACACCCTCACTCTCACTCACTCTCACACCCCCCGCTCTCACACCCTCACTCTCACACCCCCACACTCACTCTCACTCTCACACACTCACTCTCACACTCTCAATTTCACACTCTCACTCTCACACATTCACCCCCACTCTCACACCCTCACTCTCACTCACTCTCACACCCCCACTCTCACTCTCACTCTCTCACTCTCACACCCCCACACTCACTCTCACACCCTAACTCTCACTCTCTCACACACTCACCCTCACTCTCACACCCTCACTCTCACACCCTCACTCTCACTCTCACACCCCCACTCTCACTCTCACACCCTCACTCTCACTCACTCTCACACCCCCACTCTCACTCTCATTCTCTCACTCTCACACCCCCACACTCACTCTCACACCCTAACTCTCACTCTCTCACACACTCACCCTCACTCTCACACCCTCACTCTCACACCCCCACTCTCACTCTCACACCCTCACTCTCACTCTCTCACTCTCACACTCTCTCACACACTCTCACTCTCACACTCTCTCACACACTCACCCTCACTATCACACCCCCACTCTCACTCTCACACACTCACTCTCACTCTCTCACACACTCTCACTCTCACACTCTCTCACACACTCACCCTCACTATCACACCACCACTCTCACTCTCTCACACACTCTCACTCTCACACTCTCTCACACACTCACCCTCACTATCACATCCCCACTCTCACTCTCACACACTCACTCTCACTCTCTCACACACTCTCACTCTCACACTCTCTCACACCCTCACTCTCTCACAATCTCACACACTCTTACTCCCACCTTCAATCTCACGTAAAAGGAACCATTTTCGTGTTGTAATATTTGCATATTTAAATGGGCAGTCGTCAATGAACCGCCTCAACCAAGTTCTTACAACACCACACGTATATTGTTGTTGTTGTAGTGTTATTACAACCTTCTGACTCTTGTCGTTGTTGTTGTTGTTGTTGTGTTATTACAACCTTCTGACTCTTGTTGTTGTTATTGTTGTAGTGTTATTACAACCTTCTGACTCTTGTTGTGGTTGTTGTAGTGTTATTACAACCTTCTGACTCTTGTTGTTGCTGTTGTAGTGTTATTACAACCTTCTGACTCTTGTTGGTGTTGTAATGTTATTACAACCTTCTGACTCTTGTTGTTGTTGTTGTTGTAGTGTTATTACAACCTTCTGACTCTTGTTGTTGTTGTTGTAGTGTTATTACAACCTTCTGACTCTTGTTGTTGTTGTAGTGTTATTACAACCTTCTGACTCTTGTTGTTGTTATTGTTGTAGTGTTATTACAACCTTCTGACTCTTGTTGTTGTTGTTGTAGTGTTATTACAACCTTCTGACTCTTGTTGTTGTTGTAGTGTTATTACAACCTTCTGACTCTTGTTGTTGTTATTGTTGTAGTGTTATTACAACCTTCTGACTCTTGTTGTTGTTGTTGTAGCGTTATTACAACCTTCTGACTCTTGTTGTTGTTGTTGTAGTGTTATTACAACCTTCTGACTCTTGTTGTTGTTGTTGTAGTGTTATTACAACCTTCTGACTCTTGTTGTTGTTGTTGTTGGAGTGTTATTACAACCTTCTGACTCTTGTTGTTGTTGTTGTAGTGTTATTACAACCATCTGTCTCTTGTTGTTGTTGTTGTAGTGTTATTACAACCTTCTGACTCTTGTTGTTGTTGTTGTTGTTGTGTTATTACAACCTTCTGACCTTTGTTGTTGTTGTAGTGTTATTACAACCTTCTGACTCTTGTTGTTGTTGTAGTATTATTACAACCTTCTGACTCTTGTTGTTGTTGTTGTAGTGTTATTACAACCTTCTGTCTCTTGTTGATGTTGTTGTAGTGTTATTACAACCTTCTGACTCCTGTTGTTGATGTTGTTGTTGTTATTACAACCTTCTGTCTCTTGTTGTTGTTGTTGTAGTATTATTACAACCTTCTGACTCTTGTTGTTGTTGTTGTTGGAGTGTTATTACAACCTTCTCACTCTTGTTGTTGTTGTAGTGTTATTACAACCTTCTGACTCTTGTTGTTGTTATTGTTGTAGTGTTATTACAACCTTCTGACTCTTGTTGTGGTTGTTGTAGTGTTATTACAACCTTCTGACTCTTGTTGTTGCTGTTGTAGTGTTATTACAACCTTCTGACTCTTGTTGGTGTTGTAATGTTATTACAACCTTCTGACTCTTGTTGTTGTTGTTGTTGTAGTGTTATTACAACCTTCTGACTCTTGTTGTTGTTGTTGTAGTGTTATTACAACCTTCTGACTCTTGTTGTTGTTGTAGTGTTATTACAACCTTCTGACTCTTGTTGTTGTTATTGTTGTAGTGTTATTACAACCTTCTGACTCTTGTTGTTGTTGTTGTAGTGTTATTACAACCTTCTGACTCTTGTTGTTGTTGTAGTGTTATTACAACCTTCTGACTCTTGTTGTTGTTATTGTTGTAGTGTTATTACAACCTTCTGACTCTTGTTGTTGTTGTTGTAGCGTTATTACAACCTTCTGACTCTTGTTGTTGTTGTTGTAGTGTTATTACAACCTTCTGACTCTTGTTGTTGTTGTTGTAGTGTTATTACAACCTTCTGACTCTTGTTGTTGTTGTTGTTGGAGTGTTATTACAACCTTCTGACTCTTGTTGTTGTTGTTGTAGTGTTATTACAACCATCTGTCTCTTGTTGTTGTTGTTGTAGTGTTATTACAACCTTCTGACTCTTGTTGTTGTTGTTGTTGTTGTGTTATTACAACCTTCTGACCTTTGTTGTTGTTGTAGTGTTATTACAACCTTCTGACTCTTGTTGTTGTTGTAGTATTATTACAACCTTCTGACTCTTGTTGTTGTTGTTGTAGTGTTATTACAACCTTCTGTCTCTTGTTGATGTTGTTGTAGTGTTATTACAACCTTCTGACTCCTGTTGTTGATGTTGTTGTTGTTATTACAACCTTCTGTCTCTTGTTGTTGTTGTTGTAGTATTATTACAACCTTCTGACTCTTGTTGTTGTTGTTGTTGGAGTGTTATTACAACCTTCTCACTCTTGTTGTTGTTGTTGTGTTATTACAACCTTCTGTCTCTTGTTGTTGTTGTAGTTGTGTTATTACAACCTTCTGACTCTTGTTGTTGTTGTTGTAATGTTATTACAACCTTCTGACTCTTGTTGTTGTTGTTGTAATGTTATTACAACCTTCTGTCTCTTGTTGTTGTTGTTGTAGTTGTGTTATTACAACCTTCTGACTCTTGTTGTTGTTGTTGTAATGTTATTACAACCTTCTGACTCTTGTTGTTGTTGTTGTAATGTTATTACAACCTTCTGTCTCTTGTTGTTGTTGTTGTAGTTGAGTTATTACAACCTTCTGACTCTTGTTGTTGTTGTTGTAATGTTATTACAACCTTCTGACTCTTGTTGTTGTTGTTGTAATGTTATTACAACCTTCTGTCTCTTGTTGTTGTTGTTGCGTTATTACAACCTTCTAAATCTTGTTGTTGTTGTAGTGTTATTACAACCTTCTGACTCTTGTTGTTGTTGTAATGTTATTACAACCTTCTGACTCTTGTTGTTGTTGTTGTAATGTTATTACAACCTTCTGACTCTTGTTGTTGTTGTTGTAATGTTATTACAACCTTCTGACTCTTGTTGTTGTTGTTGTAATGTTATTACAACCTTCTGTCTCTTGTTGTTGTTGTTGTTGTAGTTGAGTTATTACAACCTTCTGACTCTTGTTGTTGTTGTTGTAATGTTATTACAACCTTCTGACTCTTGTTGTTGTTGTTGTAATGTTATTACAACCTTCTGTCTCTTGTTGTTGTTGTTGCGTTATTACAACCTTCTGACTCTTGTTGTTGTTGTAGTGTTATTACAACCTTCTGACTCTTGTTGTTGTTGCTGTGTTATTACAACCTTCTGACTCTTGTTGTTGTTGTTGTTTGTACTATTTTACTGAATTATTCATATATTATCGCCCTGTTATGTTCCAGTTTATAATAGTGCAGTGTGTGTGTGTGTGTGTGTGTGTGTGTGTGTGTGTGTGTGTGTGTGTGTTCTTCAACTATGTCTACTGGTTTTATCATATCCTCACTATTGAATAACTTCCTCCTGTTATCAAAACGTTAAATAAATTCTCAAACATCCAAACTTAATAAATGTTTACCCGAAGCTGTAATTAAACTGTATAATACCTTTGTAAAGAATAACATCTGAGCGTCACTTTGATGTTTGGTACATATTGTTAGTATTTAATGTTTACTAATAACTTTAATGTTTGGTTCACAATGATGGCGGGGTGTGGGTGGGGTGTGGGTGGGGTGTGGGCGGGGTGTGGGTGGGGTGTGGGTGGGGGTGTTATCTCTGGCTGAACGAGTTACTGTTAATTTTATCTCTATCTTCCTTTCTCTTTATCTCTCTGTGTGTGTGTCTGTGCGTTTATATATATTTAGTCTTTTTTTTAATTAATTTCTCTCATTTTCTCAGCAGCAATTCAGCCTCACCCCCACAAAACAAAAAATAATTAAAAAAAAAAAACAAAAAAAAAAAAAAACACGAAACTATGACCTAAATCGTAATTAAAATATATGTGTGAGCGGCTTCAGTAAAACATTGTAGGAATTGTTAAGATGAGTGACATATGATGAGAGGCAATATTGGTGGCTGGTATGTGTGTGTTTGTGTGTGTATGTGTGTGTATGTGTGTGTTTGTGTGTGTGTGTTTCTCTTTGATTTTGTGTTTGTATTGGTATAGGTTAGGTTAGGTTAGGTTAGGTTAGGTTAGGTTAGGTTAGGTTGCGTTATACACCAGACTCATATTAAGAAATACAAACAAACTGTAATTATCTCTGAACAAACTATACCATAGGCCTATTAATTATGCCATCTATTAACCTTAATTTGGCTTCTATAATTCAAAGAGGAAGGAGAGGGGGAAGGAGAGGCGGGAGTGAAGAGGAGTGGGAAGGTAAGGTTTAAGGAGAGAGATGGGAGAGAGAGGCAGGGAGGGAGAGGGCGAAGGATGGAGGAAGGTAAGGAAAGGTCACAGAACGGAGAGAGGAAGAAGGAAGGAAAGGGAAGGGTGGGAGGAAGGGGAGGGTGGGGTGGGAGAGGAAGGAAAAGGGGGGTGGGAGGAAGGAAAGGGGGGTGGGAGGAAGGAAAGGGGGGTGGGAGGAAGGGGAGGGTGGGGTGGGAGGGGAGGAAATGGGGGAAGGGGAGGGTGGGGTGGGAGGGAAGGAAAAGGGGGGGTGGGAGGAAAGGAAAAGGGGTGGGAGGGAAAAGGGGTAGGAAGGAAAGGGGGGAACATGTAGGCAGGAGGATAAGGGTAACACCTATTGCACTATAAACAGAAACAAAGACTCACCGAAGAAGGTGTTGAAGACGTGGAGAAGCTTTGCTCGCCTGAACTGTGAGAGCTCTGCCATCTGTGGGGGAGAGAGTCACGGGTTAGTGGCGATAACAATCAGCACAACAACCATCACAACCACTAACAACCAGCATCACAACCACTAACAACCAGCATCACAACCATCACAACCACTAACAACCATGATCACAACCACTAACAACCAGCATCACAACCATCACAACCACTAACAACCAGCATCACAACCATCACAACCACTAACAACCATCACAACAACCATCATCACAACCACTAACAACCAGCATCACAACCATCACAACCACTAACAACCATCACTAACCACCATCACAACCACTAACAACCATCACAACCACTAATAACCATCATCACAACCACTAACAACCACCATCACAACCACTAACAACCAGCATCACAACCACTAACAACCATCACAACCACTAACAACCATCACTAACCACCATCACAGCCACTAACAACAACCATCACAACCACTAACAACCAGCATCACAACCACTAACAACCATCACTAACCACTAACAACCATCACTAACCACCATCACAACCACTAACAACAACCATCACAACCACTAACAACCATCACAACTACACCACTAACAATCAAAGTAGGTCGTTCAATAACTACCTTAGCTGTGCTTTCACCAGTGACACACACACACACACACACACACTCACACACAAACACACACACACACAAACACACACACACACAAACACACACACACACAAACACACACATACACACACACACACACACACACACACAAGACAATGATCTTGTTTACAATGGCGTCTCATCTCAGCTGTGTATGTAGTTTTTGTGGCGCTAAATGAATCTGTCAGTCTACTTTGTGTTTTTACCCCCCGCCGACGGCCAATCAAGGCTCAGAGGGGGGAGGGGTGATGGGGGGAGGGTGATGGGGGGAGGGTGATGGGGGGGAGGGTGATGGGGGGGAGGGTGATGGGGGTAGGGTGATGGGGGGGAGGGTGATGGGGTAGGGTGATGGGGGGAGGGTGATGGGGGGAGGGTGATGGGGTAGGGTGATGGGGGGGAGGGTGATGGGGGTAGGGTGATGGGGTGAGGGTGATTGGGGGATGGGGGAGTTTTTGCTGTGGGATAAAGAGATTGATTGTGTTGGTTTGTATAACGTTGGGTTATTTATGACGTGTTTTAGAGGGGAGTGAAAAGAGTGGGGGATGATGGGTGGGGGTGAGGGGGTGGTGGTGGGTGGGGGAGGGTGAGTGGGGAG
>CAUDMG010001726.1:125000-130000 GCA_958450375.1 Homarus gammarus | reverse complement strand
ACACTCACCTCAGCACCATTAACACAACACTCACCTCAGCACCATTAACACAACACTCACCTCAGCACCATTAACACAACACTCACCTCAGCACCATTAACACAACACTCACCTCAGCACCATTAACAAAACACTCACACCATCACACACCTCAGCACCATTAACACTACACTCACCTCAGCACCATTAACACAACACTCACCTCAGCACCATTAAACACATCACTACACATCAACACTCACCTCAGCACCATTAACACAACACTCACCTCAGCACCATTAACACAACACTCACCTCAGCACCATTAACACAACACTCACCTCAGCACCATTAACACAACACTCACCTCAGCACCATTAACGCAACACTCACTTTCAGAATATACACAAAATAATGTGTGAAAATGTACAATATTAAACATTTACAAAAGTATAAAAATATACAAATAAAATACATAAGTGTGTTTGTATTTTCATGGTTACAAAATCTTTTAGGCCAGAGTGACAGCGTTGCCAATAGCCCGTCAACACTGAAGGTCTGATGCATTGTGGGGTAGACCAGCTGGAGCAGAAAATGGCGCGAAAAACCAATAACAAAAATACCTTCACTTCCTTGTGTGTGTGTTTGAGTGAGTGGACAACCGCATGACAATCTCTCTCTCTCTCTTTCTACCTCGTTCTCTCCTCTTCACCTCTTCTTCCTACCTCTTTGCCTCGCCTTCTACTGTCCATTCTTCATTATCTCCCCTCCTCTCCCCCTCTTCTCCCCCGTGTGTGTGTGTGTGTGTGTGTGTGTGTATTTCATTGTACACACAACAATAACAATAGCCAATAAAAAAGTAGTGATAATAACAGCGGGAGTGAAGGTAATTAAGCGGGCATTTTATCGGGAAGGAGCGAGGAGACCGATACTATCTCTCTCCCGATTTAATGAACATGCCTGACCTCTTGCCGCTTTTACCAACTCTACTATTTCCCCGATATAGACCTCGTTCTTTCCCGATAACAATTACGTATTTCCCGGTAACTGTTTCATTCCCGATAACAGTTACTTATTTTCCGATAACCCTTTTATTCCCGATAACAACTACATATTTCCCTATAATAGCTTGTTCTTTCCCGATAATAGTTACTTGTTTCCCGATAACTCGATCTAACCCGATAACAACTCGTTCCTCCCCGGTATCGACCTTCACTACTTTTCTTTCGTAGTCCAATATTCACCGATTTAAACCATTGTTGGAATTATATCGGTGTTTCGAGTGTCACCGATATTACCCAAAATTAACAGACGTGTGTGGACCGTAAGAGAGAGAGAGAGAGAGAGAGAGAGAGAGAGAGAGAGAGAGAGAGAGCTTCAATTTCACAATGGACAAGAGAAAATAAGATAGAAATTGGAAGTCCAGGAAGTTGTTTGAGAGACCATGACCTACACACACACACACACACACAGACACACACACACACACACACACACACACACACACACACACACACAGACACACACACACACAGACACACACACACTAGCTTCATTTAATAGTTTGTCAATACAAAAGTTTTAATTAATTAAGTTTATCAAGTTTATAGTGAGAAGCAAGACACCTGTGTTGTTGTTATGTGTCTGTCTGTCTGTCTGTCCAACTTCAGTCTACTCCATCTTCCATCTATGTAGGTCTCGGTCTCGGATAATAGGTCTCGGATAATAGGTCTCGGATAATAGGTCTAGATCTCGGAGTTAAATAATTACTAATCATGTCCTCGTCTCCATATCACCAAAGAAAAACAAAACAAAAACATTACAAATTCTTTACTCCAGTGAGTCGGATTTACCCGGATTTATTTCTTGGTGGCTACACGACCACCTGTCTTTATTCCCTTACCTGTCCATTCCTCTTAATTTAATTCTGTTTATATTCATTCATTATTATCATTCTATCTATCTAGTTATTTTAATTATCACTCTTGTAATTAGTAATGATAATAATGATGTAATTACCCCCCCCCCCGCGCCTCACTACCCTCAACAACGCTTCTGTGAATCTCATACGCTACAAAAACGCGCCATAGTAATCCACCAAAAAAAATTGGATATCTAAAAGAACTCTAACATTGATTAAAGTTATGCGAACGTAATAAATCCTAAATATATATTCAAATAATCAAGAACACCTAGAAAATCCCCCCCAACATCAAGAACGCAATAGGAATCCGAAGAGAATCCATAAAAACGTCAGCGGCTACAAAAACGCACTAACGAAGGAACAAGAATCCGCGAGTAGGCAAAGGATACAAGAACGACCAACCACGACCACAAGAACGACCCACCACGACTGCAAGAACGACCAACCACGACTGCAAGAACGACCAACCACAACTGCAAGAACGACCAACCACGACTGCAAGAACGACCAACCACGACTGCAAGAGCGACCCACCACCGCCACAAGAACGACCCACCACCGCCAAAAGAAAGACTCGCCACAGCCACAAGAACGACCCACCACCGCCATAAGAACGACCCACCACCGCCACAAGAAAGACCCTCCACAGCCACAAGAACGACCCACCACGACCGCAAGAACGACCCACCACCGCCACAAGAACGACCCACCACCGCCACAAGAACGACCCACCACCGCCACAAGAACGACCCACCACCTCCACAAGAACGACCCACCACCGCCACAAGAACGACCCACCACCGCCACAAGAACGACCCACCACCGCCACAAGAACGACCCACCACGGACACATTTCAAGCCGAGTTTTAACATAATGACGAAATAACACGAGTGACGAGAATATAAATGGTAGCCAGTGAGTGAGGGAGAGTGAGGGAGAGTGTGGGAGAGTGAGGGAGAAGTGTGGGAGAGTGGGGGAGTGTGTGGGAGAGTGAGGGAGAGTGAGGGAGAGTGGGAGAGTGTGGGAGAGTGAGGGAGAGTGGGAGAGTGTGGGAGAGTGAGGGAGAGTGTGGGAGAGTGAGGGAGTGTGGGAGAGTGAGGGAGAGTGTGGGAGAGTGAGGGAGAGTGGGAGAGTGTGGGAGAGTGAGGGAGAAGTGTGGGAGAGTGGGGGAGTGTGGGAGAGTGTGGGAGTGTGGGAGAGTGAGGGAGAGTGAGGGAGAGTGAGAGAGAGTGGGGGAGTGTGGGAGAGTGAGGGAGAGTGTGGGAGAGTGTGGGAGAGTGAGGGAGAGTGAGGGAGAGTGGGAGAATGTGGGAGAGTGTGGGAGAGTGTGGGAGAGTGTGAGAGTGTGGGGGAGTGGGGGAGAGTGTGGGAGAGCGTGGGAGAGTGAGGGAGAGTGGGGGAGTGTGGAAGAGTGTGGGAGAGTGAGGGAGAGTGAGGGAGAGTGGGGGAGAGTGTGGGAGAGTGAGGGAGAGTAAGGGAGAGTGGGAGAGTGTGGGAGAGTGAGGGAGAGTGGGGGAGTGGGGGAGAGTGTGGGAGAGTGTGAGAGAGTGAGGGAGAGTGAGAGAGAGTGAGGGAGAGTGAGGGAGAGTGTGGGAGAGTGAGGGAGAGTGAGGGAGAGTGAGGGAGAGTGAGGGAGAGTGTGAGAGAGTGAGGGAGAGTGAGAGAGAGTGAGGGAGAGTGTGAGAGAGTGAGGGAGAGTGTGAGAGAGTGAGGGAGAGTGAGGGAGAGTGGGGGAGTGGGGGAGAGTGTGGAAGAGTGTGGGAGAGTGAGGGAGAGTGTGGGAGAGTGAGAGAGAGTGAGGGAGAGTGTGAGAGAGTGAGGGAGAGTGTGGGAGAGTGAGGGAGAGTGTGGGAGAGTGTGGGAGAGTGAGGGAGAGTGGGGGAGTGTGGGAGAGTGAGGGAGAGTGTGGGAGAGTGAGGGGTGTTATAGAGGCGTGGGGTGTTATAGAGACGTGGGGTGTTATAGAGGCGTGGGGTGTTGTAGAGGCGTGGGGTTTTATAGAGTCGTGGGGTGTTATAGAGGCGTGGGGTGTTATAGAGGCGTGGGGTGTTGTAGAGGCGTGGGGTGTTATAGAGGCGTGGGGTGTTATAGAGACGTGGGGTGTTATAGAGACGTGGGGTGTTATAGAGACGTGGGGTGTTATAGAGACGTGGGGTGATATAGAGGCGTGGGGTGTTGTAGAGACGTGGGGTGTTATAAGGGCGTGGGGTGTTATAGAGGCGTGGGGTGTTGTAGAGGCGTGGGGTGTTATAGAGGCGTGGGGTGTTGTAGAGGCGTGGGGTGTTGTAGAGGCGTGGGGTGTTATAGAGACGTGGGGTGTTATAGAGATGTGGGGTGTTATAGAGACGTGGGGTGTTATAAAGGCGTGGGGTGTTATAGAGACGTGGGGTGTTATAGAGACGTGGGGTGTTGTAGAGACGTGGGGTGTTGTAGAGACGTGGGGTGTTGTAGAGACGTGGGGTGTTATAGAGACGTGGGGTGTTATAGAGGCGTGGGGTGTTATAGAGACGTGGGGTGTTATAGAGATGTGGGGTGTTATAGAGGCGTGGGGTGTTATAGAGGCGTGGGGTGTTGTAGAGGCGTGGGGTGTTATAGAGACGTGGGGTGTTATAGAGGCGTGGGGTGTTATAAAGGCGTGGGGTGTTATAGAGGCGTGGGGTGTTATAGAGACGTGGGGTGTTATAGAGACGTGGGGTGTTATAGAGACGTGGGGTGTTATAAAGGCGTGGGGTGTTATAGAGATGTGGGGTGTTATAGAGACGTGGGGTGTTATAGAGATGTGGGGTGTTATAAAGGCGTGGGGTGTTATAGAGGCGTGGGGTGTTATAGAGGCGTGGGGTGTTATAGAGGCGTGGGGTGTTATAGAGGCGTGTATTACAGAGCGCGGGGTCATTAATCACTGCACCTGCTGCCTATTGCCACCACCACCGCCACCACTACGCCACCACCACCACCGCCACAAAGTGTGAGGCCAGACATACTGCCTCACACGCCTGTACTAACAAAGTGTGAGGCCAGACATACTGCCTCACACGCCTGTACTAACAAAGTGTGAGGCCAGACATACTGCCTCACACGCCTGTACTAACAAAGTGT
>CAUDMG010001726.1:95000-117500 GCA_958450375.1 Homarus gammarus | reverse complement strand
AGTTTGGTGGTCTAAGAGAGTTTGGTGGCCTGAGATATAGTTTGGTGACCTGAGAGACAGTTTGGTAGCCCGAGACAGTTTGGTGGCCTGAGAGACAGTTTGGTAGCCTGAGATATAGTTTGGTGGCCTGAGAGACAGTTTGGTGGCCCGAGACAGTTTGGTGGCCTGAGAGACAGTTTGGTGGCCTGAGATATAGTTTGGTGGCCTGAGAGACAGTTTGGTGGCCTGAGATATAGTTTGGTGGCCTGAGAGATAGTTTGGTGGTCGAAGAGACAGTTTGGTGGCCTGAGATATAGTTTGGTGACCTGAGAGACAGTTTGGTAGCCCGAGACAGTTTGGTGGCCTGAGAGACAGTTTGGTGGCCTGAGATATAGTTTGGTGGCCTGAGAGACAGTTTGGTGGCCTGAGATATAGTTTGGTGGCCTGAGAGATAGTTTGGTGGTCTAAGAGACAGTTTGGTGGCCTGAGATATAGTTTGGTGGCCTGAGAGACAGTTTGGTGGCCTGAGATATAGTTTGGTGGCCTGAGAGATAGTTTGGTAGCCTGAGACAGTTTGGTGGCCTGAGATATAGTTTGGTGGCCTGAGAGACAGTTTGGTGGCCTGAGATATAGTTTGGTAGCCTGAGACAGTTTGGTAGCCCGAGACAGTTTGGTGGCCTGAGAGACAGTTTGGTGGCCTGAGATATAGTTTGGTGGCCTGAGAGACAGTTTGGTGGCCTGAGATATAGTTTGGTGGCCTGAGAGACAGTTTGGTAGTCTGAGACAGTTTGGTAGCCCGAGACAGTTTGGTGGCCTGAGAGACAGTTTGGTGGCCTGAGATATAGTTTGGTGGCCTGAGAGATAGTTTGGTGGTCTAAGAGACAGTTTGGTGGCCTGAGATATAGTTTGGTTGTCTGAGAGACAGTTTGGTGGCCTGAGATATAGTTTGGTGGCCTGAGATATAGTTTGGTGGTCTAAGAGACAGTTTGGTGGCCTGAGATATAGTTTGGTGGCCTGAGAGACAGTTTGGTGGTCTAAGAGACAGTTTGGTAGCCTGAGATATAGTTTGGTGGCCTGAGAGACAGTTTGGTGGTCTAAGAGACAGTTTGGTAGCCTGAGATATAGTTTGGTGGTCTAAGAGACAGTTTGGTGGCCTGAGATATAGTTTGGTGGCCTGAGAGACAGTTTGGTGCCCTGAGATATAGTTTGGTGGCCTGAGAGATAGTTTGGTAGCCTGAGACAGTTTGGTGGCCTGAGATATAGGTTGGTGGTCTAAGAGACAGTTTGGTGGCCTGAGATATAGTTTGGTGGCCTGAGAGACAGTTTGGTGGCCTGAGATATAGTTTGGTGGTCTAAGAGACAGTTTGGTGGCCTGAGATATAGTTTGGTGGCCTGAGAGACAGTTTGGTGCCCTGAGATATAGTTTGGTGGCCTGAGAGATAGTTTGGTAGCCTGAGACAGTTTGGTGGCCTGAGATATAGTTTGGTGGTCTAAGAGACAGTTTGGTGGCCTGAGAGATAGTTTGGTAGCCTGAGACAGTTTGGTGGCCTGAGAGACAGTTTGGTGGCCTGAGAGACAGTTTGGTGGCCTGAGATATAGTTTGGTGGTCTAAGAGACAGTTTGGTGGCCTGAGATATAGTTTGGTGGCCTGAGATATAGTTTGGTGGTCTAAGAGACAGTTTGGTGGCCTGAGAGACAGTTTGGTGGCCTGAGATATAGTTTGGTGGCCTGAGATATAGTTTGGTGGCCTGAGAGACAGTTTGGTGGTCTAAGAGACAGTTTGGTAGTCTGAGATATAGCTTGGTGGCCTGAGAGACAGTTTGGTGGTCTAAGAGACAGTTTGGTAGCCTGAGACAGTTTGGTGGCCTGAGAGACAGTTTGGTGGCCTGAGATATAGTTTGGTGGCCTGAGATATAGTTTGGTGGTCTAAGAGACAGTTTGGTGGCCTGAGATATAGTTTGGTGGCCTGAGATATAGTTTGGTGGCCTGAGAGACAGTTTGGTGGTCTAAGAGACAGTTTGGTGGCCTGAGAGACAGTTTGGTAGCCTGAGATATAGTTTGGTGGTCTAAGAGACAGTTTGGTAGCCTGAGACAGTTTGGTGGCCTGAGATATAGTTTGGTGGCCTGAGAGACAGTTTTGTGGTCTAAGAGACAGTTTGGTGGTCTGAGAGACAGTTTGGTGGTCTGAGAGACAGTTTGGTGGCCTGAGATATAATTTGGTGGTCTAAGAGACAGTTTGGTGGCCTGAGATATAGTTTGGTGGCCTGAGATATAGTTTGGTGGCCTGAGAGACAGTTTGGTGGTCTAAGAGACAGTTTGGTGGCCTGAGAGACAGTTTGGTAGCCTGAGATATAGTTTGGTGGTCTAAGAGACAGTTTGGTAGCCTGAGACAGTTTGGTGGCCTGAGATATAGTTTGGTGGCCTGAGACAGTTTGGTGGCCTGAGATATAGTTTGGTGACCTGAGATATAGTTTGGTGGCCTGAGAGACAGTTTGGTGGTCTGAGAGACAGTTTGGTGGTCTGAGAGACAGTTTGGTGGCCTGAGATATAGTTTGGTGGCCTGAGAGATAGTTTGGTGGTCTAAGAGACAGTTTGGTGGCCTGAGATATAGTTTGGTGACCTGAGAGACAGTTTGGTAGCCCGAGACAGTTTGGTGGCCTGAGAGACAGTTTGGTGGCCTGAGATATAGTTTGGTGGCCTGAGAGACAGTTTGGTGGCCTGAGATATAGTTTGGTGGCCTGAGAGATAGTTTGGTGGTCTAAGAGACAGTTTGGTGGCCTGAGATATAGTTTGGTGGCCTGAGAGACAGTTTGGTGGCCTGAGATATAGTTTGGTGGCCTGAGAGATAGTTTGGTAGCCTGAGACAGTTTGGTGGCCTGAGATATAGTTTGGTGGCCTGAGATATAGTTTGGTGGCCTGAGAGACAGTTTGGTAGTCTGAGACAGTTTGGTAGCCCGAGACAGTTTGGTGGCCTGAGAGACAGTTTGGTGGCCTGAGATATAGTTTGGTGGCCTGAGAGATAGTTTGGTGGTCTAAGAGACAGTTTGGTGGCCTGAGATATAGTTTGGTTGTCTGAGAGACAGTTTGGTGGCCTGAGATATAGTTTGGTGGCCTGAGATATAGTTTGGTGGCCTGAGAGACAGTTTGGTGGTCTAAGAGACAGTTTGGTAGCCTGAGATATAGTTTGGTGGCCTGAGAGACAGTTTGGTGGTCTAAGAGACAGTTTGGTAGCCTGAGATATAGTTTGGTGGTCTAAGAGACAGTTTGGTGGCCTGAGATATAGTTTGGTGGCCTGAGAGACAGTTTGGTGCCCTGAGATATAGTTTGGTGGCCTGAGAGACAGTTTGGTAGCCTGAGACAGTTTGGTGGCCTGAGATATAGTTTGGTGGTCTAAGAGACAGTTTGGTGGCCTGAGATATAGTTTGGTGGCCTGAGAGACAGTTTGGTGGCCTGAGATATAGTTTGGTGGTCTAAGAGACAGTTTGGTGGCCTGAGATATAGTTTGGTGGCCTGAGAGACAGTTTGGTGCCCTGAGATATAGTTTGGTGGCCTGAGAGATAGTTTGGTAGCCTGAGACAGTTTGGTGGCCTGAGATATAGTTTGGTGGTCTAAGAGACAGTTTGGTGGCCTGAGAGATAGTTTGGTAGCCTGAGACAGTTTGGTGGCCTGAGAGACAGTTTGGTGGCCTGAGAGACAGTTTGGTGGCCTGAGATATAGTTTGGTGGTCTAAGAGACAGTTTGGTGGCCTGAGATATAGTTTGGTGGCCTGAGAGATAGTTTGGTGGTCTAAGAGACAGTTTTGTGGCCTGAGAGACAGTTTGGTGGCCTGAGATATAGTTTGGTGGCCTGAGATATAGTTTGGTGGCCTGAGAGACAGTTTGGTGGTCTAAGAGACAGTTTGGTAGTCTGAGATATAGCTTGGTGGCCTGAGAGACAGTTTGGTGGTCTAAGAGACAGTTTGGTAGCCTGAGACAGTTTGGTGGCCTGAGAGACAGTTTGGTGGCCTGAGATATAGTTTGGTGGCCTGAGATATAGTTTGGTGGTCTAAGAGACAGTTTGGTGGCCTGAGATATAGTTTGGTGGCCTGAGATATAGTTCGGTGGCCTGAGAGACAGTTTGGTGGTCTAAGAGACAGTTTGGTGGCTTGAGAGACAGTTTGGTAGCCTGAGATATAGTTTGGTGGTCTAAGAGACAGTTTGGTAGCCTGAGACAGTTTGGTGGCCTGAGATATAGTTTGGTGGCCTGAGAGACAGTTTGGTGGTCTAAGAGACAGTTTGGTGGTCTGAGAGACAGTTTGGTGGTCTGAGAGACAGTTTGGTGGCCTGAGATATAGTTTGGTGGTCTAAGAGACAGTTTGGTGGCCTGAGATATAGTTTGGTGGCCTGAGATATAGTTTGGTGGCCTGAGAGACAGTTTGGTGGTCTAAGAGACAGTTTGGTGGCCTGAGAGACAGTTTGGTAGCCTGAGATATAGTTTGGTGGTCTAAGAGACAGTTTGGTAGCCTGAGACAGTTTGGTGGCCTGAGATATAGTTTGGTGGCCTGAGACAGTTTGGTGGCCTGAGAGACAGTTTGGTGACCTGAGATATAGTTTGGTGGCCTGAGAGACAGTTTGGTGGTCTGAGAGACAGTTTGGTGGTCTGAGAGACAGTTTGGTGGCCTGAGATATAGTTTGGCGGCCTGAGAGACAGTTTGGTGGCCTGAGACAGTTTGGTGGTCTAAGAGACAGTTTGGTGGTCTAAGAAACAGTTTGGTGGCCTGAGATATAGTTTGGTGGCCTGAGAGACAGTTTGGTGGCCTGAGACACAGTTTGGTAGCCTGAGAGACAGTTTTGTTGTCTAAGAGACAGTTTGGTGGCCTGAGAATCAGGTTGGTAGACTGAGAGACTCTTTGGTTGGCTATGAATAAGAGACACTGCTGGGTTAGGTTAGGTTAGGTTAGGTTAGGTTCGAGTGAGGGAGTGAGAGACAGCCTGGACCAATCACCGTTCAGGTCGTTCTTGAAAATGAGAGAGAGAGAGAGAGAGAGAGAGAGAGAGAGAGAGTCAAGGTGTATCGATAACAACATTCTCTAAAAGATGATAAACTTTCACAACTTTTACTTTTAGAAAACTTAGGATCCCTCGCCTGGTGCTGACCCTGTGTGTGTGTGTGTGTGTGTGAAAAAGAGAGAGAGAGAAGAGAGAGAGCATACACATATTCATACCTTTCTCTAATGAAGGCTTTTGTTAAACCACTGTTACGCCGTCTCTTAATTTACTTACATATCCAGGTTCTCGGCGTAACCAAACAAAAGTGAAGCAAATTATAAGAGAATAAAAATAAGTAAAGTAAACCTTTAAGCATTTAATTGATTAAATATTAACACAACAAATTGATTCACCATCGAGACTTTTAAGACACAAGTGATACAAAACATCGAAACATCAAAAGAATAAAATAAAGCATTGGATTACGTTAACACTGCATAAACAATATAAAAACTAACACTGAAATTAACTAACGTGAAACAACACTGAATTACTTAAATGTAACTAAGCAAATACTGATGGACATAAATAGAGGCATAAATAGGTACTCACATAGATATACCACATTGGTGGCGACAGGAACAACACAAATAAATGAAGTATAAGTGACAAGTGACACTCAAAGGATGTGGACTGTATGACAGGAGAATTGAACTGACTCAAGTCAGTTGGTGGGTCCTATATATAAGGTCGGTTCCCGCCACTCGACCCGCCGGTGGGTCGTTTAACGATGCAGATGGTCGTTAGAGAACAAAGAATGCTGGTTACAATACAAAATAAAGAAATAAGATGGGCTTGAACAAATAATGACAGTTAAAACCCTAACAGCACAGGGTGAGGTGACTAGAATATATAATAGTAAATTTAACACATCATTACAGGAATAATATGGAACATGGGAGCATGTTATATATAAAAAAAAGAAAAAATACGACACGGTCGTAACACCACCAATGTATGTAATAAGTCATTTATGTCCAATGTATATTTTCAGTCTTCGGGCTGCAGAACTTTTTCAATAAACCGTCAATTATTATTATTATTATTATCCTCAACTTACACCACACACATAGTATACAAGTGACTCTTAACAGCCACACTAAGTATAATGCACTCTATGATTGTTTAATATATGTATGATAAATATACACAATCATATAACCTGGATATAATATACACAAATATACCATAAAAATATAATATAATCCAAGAGGACCCGAACAAGAGGACTCGAAGAAGACTCGAAGAAGAGGACCCGAAGAAGAGGACCCGAAGAAGAGGACTCGAAGAAGAGGACTCGAAGAAGAGGACCCGAACAAGAGGACTCGAACAAGAGGACTCGAACAAGAGGACTCGAACAAGAGGACTCGAAGAAGAGGACCCGAAGAAGAGGACTCGAACAAGAGGACTCGAACAAGAGGACTCGAACAAGAGGACTCGAACAAGAGGACTCGAAGAAGAGGACTCGAACAAGAGGACCCGAACAAGAGGACTCGAACAAGAGGACTCGAAGAAGAGGACTCGAAGAAGAGGACTCGAACAAGAGGACTCGAACAAGAGGACTCGAACAAGAGGACTCGAACAAGAGGACCCGAAGAAGAGGACTCGAACAAGAGGACTCGAACAAGAGGACTCGAACAAGAGGACTCGTACTATAGGCATAATATATCATAAAATTGGTTTAATCATTATATAGTGACGTCACCAAATGATATATCGCGTCTTATATCGCTTATAGGTGATTATATGGCTCGTGTGGCAGGTGTAAAAATTAGTCCTTCAGTACGATAACTTAAACCTCTTGAGTACGATAACTTAAACATATTGTGTACGATAACTTAAACTCTTGAGTACGATAACTTAAACATCTTGAGTACGATAACTTAAACATATTGTGTACGATAACTTAAACATCTTGAGTACGATAACTTAAACATCTTGAGTACGATAACTTAAACATCTTGAGTACGATAACTTAAACATCTTGAGTACGATAACTTAAACATCTTGAGTACGATAACTTAAACATATTGTGTACGATAACTTAAACATCTTGAGTACGATAACTTAAACATCTTGAGTACGATAACTTAAACATATTGTGTACGATAACTTAAACATCTTGAGTACGATAACTTAAACATCTTGAGTACGATAACTTAAACATCTTGAGTACGATCATTTAAACATCTTGAGTAGGATAACTTAAACATGTTGAGTACGATAACTTAAACATCTTGAGTACGATCATTTAAACATCTTGAGTAGGATAACTTAAACATGTTGAGTACGATAACTTAAACACCTTGTGTACGATAACTTGAACATCTTGAGTACGATAACTTAAACATCTTGAATATGATAACTTAAACATCTTGAGTACGATAACTTAAACATCTTGAGTACTTTAACTTAAACATCTTGAGTACGATAACCTAAACATCTTGAGTACGATAACTTAAACATCTTGAGTACGATTTAACCCCTTGAGTACGATTTAACCCCTTGAGTACGATTTAACCCCTTGTGTATGACTTACCCTTGATTACGATTTAACCCCTTTAGTACGATTTAACTCCTTGAGTACGACTTAACTCTTAGATTATGATTTAACCCCCTGTACGATTTAACCCCCTTGAGTACGACTTAGCCCTTTGAATACGACTTAATTACCATCCAGGTCATTTCGAATAAGATTAAAATTAAGATAATAAAGTGTATGATAAACTATAACGCTCCGCCTGTGTGTAGACGGTGAAATAATGGTTCAATTATCTCACAACTAAGTACTAACATGTTAGGCTCTGTGTTAAATATAACTTATATTTTAATGGGTTTTAACAATGGGCCAAGACTGAACTATTTTAACAATTTGATGATGAGTTTTATAGTTAATGTTCCATGTTATATTACGGCTCTTTTAACTGTTAATTATAGTTAATGTTCCATGTTATATTACGGTTCTTTTAGCTGTAAATTATAGTTAATGTTCCATGTTATATTACGGCTCTTTTAACTGTAAATTATAGTTAATGTTCCATGTTATATTACGGCTCTTTTAACTGTTAATTATAGTTAATGTTCCATGTTATATTACGGCTCTTTTAGCTGTAAATTATAGTTAATGTTCCATGTTATATTACGATTCTCTTAACTGTTAATCATGTTAATGTTCCATGTTATATTACGATTCTCTTAACTGTTAATCATGTTAATGTTCCATGTTATATTACGATTCTCTTAACTGTTAATCATGTTAATGTTCCATAACCCATCATATACTATGGCTCTTTTAACTACTGATATTAACCGGGTGCACTGTGTTAATAAACCGGACAATTGTTATAAATTAAACTTTATGAATAATTATCTTTGCTATTCATCATTTTATGTATGTATATATGTATGTATGTATGCATGTATGTATGTATGTATGTATGTATGAATAAAGTCTTCCTTAATAAACTGTATCAATTTCACTCTCTGTTTCCACCGTTCACTCTACATAAAACCTTCACTAACACACATCATAAATAACTTCATGAACAACTCCCCGACAATACTCTCGTGAATAATTTACATACATTAACCAGATGGCGCCACCTCGTTATAACAAAACTTACACATTATTGTATTATTAAAAAAAATGGTGATATTAAGTGGCAACAATTTAGTGTATAATGACAAAAAAATGTACGATGTAACGGTAGATTTTAACACTGTGTGTGTGTGTGTGTGTGTGTGTGTATGTGTGTGTGGAAGGAATGAGTCGCCCTTCTTCACCTTAAGTTTTAAAATGAATTCGTTTTTTTTCCTGTCAAATTTTGAACCAACTTCTAGCAAAATATTTTGGGTAAAGTTTGAGATAAATTCCACAATTGTCTGTGAGCAAAGTTTGAGAACAATAAAAATACTTTGTGGAATCAAAGTTTGAGGCAAACTTTAACAATGTCTTGAGTTAGATCCCGAGGAAAGGTTTAGCGGAGAAGCTCTTAGACGTGACGCTAAGTGCTGACCCACACCACGTGACGGAGCACCCTGACCCACACCACGTGACGGAACACCTGACCCACACCACGTGACGGAACACCTGACCCACACCACGTGACGGAACACCTGACTCACACCACCTGACACCACACCACGTGACGGAACACCTGACCCACACCACGTGACGGAACACTTGACCCACACCACGTGACGGAACACTTGACCCACACCACGTGACGGAACACCTGACCCACACCACGTGACGGAACACTTGACCCACACCACGTGACGGAACACCTGACCCACACCACGTAACGGAACACCCTGACCCACACCACGTGACGGAACACTTGACCCACACCACGTGACGGAACACCTGACCCACACCACGTAACGGAACACCTGACCCACACCACGTAACGGAACACCTGACCCACACCACGTGACGGAACACCTGACCCACACCACGTAACGGCACACCTGACCCACACCACGTAACGGAACACCTGACCCACACCACGTGACGGAACACCTGACTCACACCACCTGACCCACACCACGTGACGGAACACCTGACCCACACCACGTAACGGAACACCTGACCCACACCACGTGACGGAACACCTGACCCACATCACGTGACGGAACACCTGACCCACACCACGTAACGGAACACCTGACCCACACCACGTGACGGAACACCTGACCCACACCACGTGACGGAACACCTGACCAACACCACGTAACGGAACACCTGACCTACACCACGTGACGGAATACCTGACCTACACCACGTGACGGAATACCTGACCAACACCACGTGACGGAACACCTGACCTACACCACGTGACGGAATACCTGACCTACACCACGTGACGGAACACCTGACCCACACCACGTGACGGAACACCTGACCCACACCACGTGACGGAACACCTGACCCACACCACGTAACGGAACACCTGACCAACACCACGTGACGGAACACCTGACCTACACCACGTGACGGAACACCTGACCCACACCACGTGACGGAACACCTGACCAACACCACGTGACGGAACACCTGACCCACACCACGTGACGGAACACCTGACCCACACCACGTGACGGAACACCTGACCTACACCACGTAACGGAACACCTGACCTACACCACGTGACGGAACACCTGACCCACACCACGTGACGGAACACCTGACCCACACCACGTGACGGAACACCTGACCCACACCACGTGACGGAACACCTGACCTACACCACGTGACGGAACACTTTACAACTCTTGTACCAGAATTGTAAAAAAAAATCACAATTGTGTCGACTCAAAGTTTGTTGAAGGTTCGAAGAATCATAACTATTATACTAGACATAATTATTAATGAGACACTTCACATTATCTCGACACAAAGTTCAAAACTGATTCAATTTGTCGCTGTTTCTGAGTATGAAACGGTGTCAAATATCTCGACCCAAAATTTTAGATGAATTAAGAGCAGGAGTCGAGTTGCTTCACTAGAGCGAGTCAGACCCGAGCGTTTCTCAATCCCCAAAGTCCTTGAATTCGCAAGACAGGACCATGAAGAGCCCCTGAGGGTCTTAATGGTCGGGAACCACCATCAACGTCATGTGTGTGTGTGTGTGTGTGTGTGTGGCCATAAATACTGTACTACGTCGTTAGGGTTGTTAGGGTGTTCGATTGAAGTTTATTCTCAATATTGACAATACTGAAATAAACGATTTTTATAATACCTGAAGATTAACCACCCAGACGCTAACCTAACCTAACCTAACCTAACCTAACCTAAACCTAACCTAACTTAACCTAACTTACCCTAACCTAACCTAATCCCCCCAGGTAGTGTTAGAATCGTCATTATCTTTAAATGTACCTTAATGAAGAAATTTAAATCTATTTCACTCTTACTACATAGAATCAACTCTATTTCACTCTTACTACATAGAATCAACTCTATTTCACTCTTACTACATAGAATCAACTCTATTTCACTCTTACTACATAGAATCAACTCTATTTCACTCTTACTACATAGAATCAACTCTATTTCACTCTTACTACATAGAATCAACTCTATTTCACTCTTACTACATAGAATCAACTCTATTTCACTCTTACTACATAGAATCAACTCTATTTCACTCTTACTACATAGAATCAACTCTATTTCACTCTTACTACATAGAATCAACTCTATTTCACTCTTACTACATAGAATCAACTCTATTTCACTCTTACTACATAGAATAAATTTTTTTTTCACTCTTAAAGGAAAGAATTGAATCCCTTTTACGTGTCTCATACCAAGATGTACACAGCGCCAAGTCAGAATCCAATCTCCTCCCCAACACACACACACGACCTTCCACCATCTCGCCGCACAAAGCTATTTTAATAAGTTCTTCATCTTGCTGGCGTCTCTCACCCACAACAGAGACGGAGAGACAAATTTGTGTTGGTTGGAGAGACAAATTTACGTTGGTATGAGAGAGAGAGAGAGAGAGAGACAGAGAGAGAGAGACAGAGAGAGAGTGGAAATGCTAAAACCTATCATACAACTTGAAAAATTTTACTTGTTTTATAAAAGAAAAATGACCAGTGAGAATCTCCGTCACACTCCCTTAACAGAATCCAATCCTTTTCACACACCCTTAACAGAATCGAATCCTCTTCACGCACCGTTAACAGAATTCAATCCTTTTTACGCACCGTTAACAGAATCCAATCCTTTTCACGCACCGTTAACAGAATCCAATCCTATTCAGTCATCATAAAGCTAATCTTATAATTCATCGTGAATTCAAATGGCAGAATCCAATCATTTTCACATATTAAAACTTTACCTAATTATTTTTACACGTCCCAAGGATCCAATTCTCTTTAGTCACCACAAGCACGGATTTATTTTTCATCGTGAATTCAAATAACTAATTCTTCACGCGTCATCAAGATTCTTCACGCGTCATCAAGGTTCTTCACACATCAAGGTTCTTCACGTGTCCTGATGGTTCTTCACGCGTCGTCAAGATTCTTCACGCGCCATCAAGGTTCTTCACACATCAAGGTTCTTCACGCGTCGTCAAGATTCTTCACGCGCCATCAAGGTTCTTCACACATCAAGGTTCTTCACGTGTCCTGATGGTTCTTCACGCGTCATCAAGATTCTTCACACATCAAGGTTCTTCACGTGTCCTGATGGTTCTTCACGCGTCATCAAGATTCTTCACGCGTCATCAAGGTTCTTCACACATCAAGGTTCTTCACGTGTCCTGATGGTTCTTCACGCGTCATCAAGATTCTTCACACATCAAGGTTCTTCACATGTCCTGATGGTTCTTCACGCGTCGTCAAGATTCTTCACGCACCAATTCAAATATCAAAGTTTCCTCCTAAATTCCGGAAACAAAATCCAATTTCCTTCAAGAGCCCCAGAGAGAGAGAGGAAGAGAGTTAAATTCCCTCCAAGTATAAGAATGAAGGAATTTATCTTTTTCTTAATTTCTATAACAGCAATCAAACTCCCTTCGAGAATTCTTTGAAAAACTGAGAATTGAGGAGTAAATATTTTTATTATTCTCCAAAAATAAAATGTTTTTTTTTTTAATAAATTCAACAAACAATAAAAAAAAAAAATTCGTGTAAATTCTGAAGACCGATTTTTTTTTCTCCTTTTAAATTGCATAATATTTTTTTTTTCTCTTAAATTCCAAATACATTTAAATATTCTTATTTTAAATTCCACACCGTTCACGACCACACCGTTCACCACCACATCGTTCACCACCACATCGTTCATCACCACACCGTTCATCACCACACCGTTCACGACCACACCGTTCATCACCACACCGTTCATCACCACACCGTTCACGACCACACCGTTCACCACCACACCGTTCACCACCACACCGTTCATCACCACACCGTTCACGACCACACCGTCCACCACCACACCGTTCATCACCACACCTCTCACATAACACCGTTCACCACCACACCTCTCACATAACACCGTTCACCACCACACCGTTCACCACCACACCGTTCACCACCACACCTCTCACATAACACCGTTCATCACTACACCGTTCACGACCACACCGTTCACCACCACACCGTTCACCACCACACAGTTCATCACCACACCGTTCAACACCACACCGTTCACCACCACACCGTTCATCACCACACCTCTCACATAAAACCGTTCACCACCACACCGTTCATCACCACACCTCTCACATAACACCGTTCATCACCACACCGTTCACAACCACACCGTTCACCACCACACCGTTCACAACCACACCGTCCACCACCACACCGTTCATCACTACACCGTTCACGACCACACCGTTCACCACCACACCGTTCACCACCACACCGTTCACCACCACACCTCTCACATAACACCGTTCACCACCACACCGTTCATCACCACACCTCTCACATAACACCGTTCATCACCACACAGTTCATCACCACACCGTTCAACACCACACCGTTCACCACCACACCGTTCATCACCACACCTCTCACATAACACCGTTCATCACCACACCGTTCACAACCACACCGTTCACCACCACACCGTTCACCACCACACCGTTCACCACCACACCGTTCACCACCACCCCTCTCACATCACAAAACTGCCGAAATATAGCTCGTCTCACTGTTTCCTCAGCCACGGGAGAGAGAGAGAGAGAGAGAGAGAGAGAGAGAGAGAGAGAGAGAGAGAGAGAGAGAGAGAGAGAGAGAGAGAGAGAGAGAGAGAGTCTTACAAGGTCTTGGTTATCAGGACAAGATCTGTTGTCTAATTACTAAGGAGGACGAGATGGTGTGTGTGTGTGTGTGTGTGTGTGTGTGTGTGTGTGTGTGTGTGTGTGTGTGTGTGTCTCCTGGACTTCACTGACCCGTATCTGATCAACTTCTTTCTTGAGCCTCTCTCTCTCTTCACCTCATCTTGTCTCTCTCTCTCTCTCTCTCTCTCTCTCTTCACCTCATCTTGTCTCTCTCTCTCTCTCTCCCTCATCCTCTCTCTCTCTCTCTCCTCCCTCATCCTCTCTCTCTCCCCCTCATCCTCTCTCTCTCTCTTTCTCTCTGTCTCTCCCCCTCATCCTCTCTCTCTCTCTCTCCCTCCCTCCCTCATCCTCTCTCTCTCTCTCTCCCTCCCTCATCCTCTCTCTCTCCCCCTCATCCTCTCTCTCTCTCCCTCCCTCCCTCATCCTCTCTCTCTCTCTCTCTCTCCCTCCCTCATCCTCTCTCTCTCTCTCTCTCCCTCCCTCATCCTCTCTCTCTCTCTCCCTCCCTCATCCTCTCTCTCTCTCCCTCCCTCCCTCATCCTCTCTCTCTCTCTCTCTCCCTCCCTCATCCTCTCTCTCTCTCTCTCTCTCTCCTCTCTCTCTCTCTCTCTTCATTGACTTTCACTATTAGTCTTCGTTAAGTTGTCTCTCTTCCTCCACCTCATTTATTCACCTCCCGCCCGTCTCTCACCCTCCAGCTCTCGCACGGGTCCACACCAACACACAAGTCTCAGATCTTGGTAAACTATCCTATTTTCTCCTCTTAAGTGACGCTAACAGAAGAGGCGGAGCTACGAGACAGTCTCAGTACACGTTCGACGCCATTTTTGTGCCGCCGTCTTGGTTGAATAGTGAGGAGATTAATTGCCAGGTGTTCCGACAGAAGCGAACAAAATTAACTTACTACATTACTAAGACTCAACCGAGATATGCAGACATAGAGCTGCCTGACGATCCTTAAAGTACCTGGTGTAGATCCTGAATTGATCCTAAGCTGATCCTGACTGATCCTAAACTGATCCTGACTGATTCTAAACTGATCCTGACTGATCCTAAACTGAATTGTCTTAGTAAAGGGAAATGAAAGAACGAGCTCCACCAGCCTGACGTTCCATTAGCAATATACACTCACTGCAGTATACACTCACCACAGTATACACTCACCACAGTATACACTCACCATGGCATACACTCACTGCAGTATACACTCACTGCAGTATACACTCACCACAGTATACACTCATCATGGCATACACTCACTGCAGTATACACTCACTGCAGTATACACTCACCACAGTATACACTCACTGCAGTATACACTCACTGCAGTATACACTCACTGCAGTATACACTCACTGCAGTATACACTCACTGCAGTATACACTCACCATGGTATATATAGTGGAGTTCCCCAAGGCTCAGTACTTGGACCATTATTATTTATTATATACATAAACGACATAGATATCGGCATAGACAGCAACATAAGTAAATTTGCTGATGACACTAAAATAGGACGTGTTATTAAACCTGACGAACACTCCGCAAAACTACAGGAAGATCTAAACAAATTTTTCGAATGGTCTGAAAAATGGGAGATGAAATTCAATGTGGACAAATGTACAGTACTCAGTATAGGAGATGTAAACAGGGAAACCAGATACCAGATGAACAACGATGCCATTGAGAAATCCGACTGCGAGAAAGATTTAGGAGTAATGATAAGTAGGAATCTTAAGCCAAGTAAACAATGTGTTTTTGCTCGTAACAAGGCTAATAAAGTACTTGGGTTCATACATAGGAGTGTTAGTTACAAGACTAGCGAGGTCATCTTAGGATTATATCTTGCGCTTGTGAGACCACACCTGGATTACGCAGTGCATTTCTGGTCACCGTATTACAGAATGGATATAGAATCCTTGGAAAGAATCCAAAGGAGAATGACAAGACTAATCCCGGGCATTAGTAACCTTGAGTATAGAGACAGGTTAAAGCATCTAAAATTGCACTCCCTCGAGAGACGTAGAGCGAGGGGCGACATGATAGAGGTGTATAAATGGAAGTCAGGGCTAAACAAAGGGGACATTACAAAGGTACTCAAACTATCCAACCAGGAGCGAACTCGTAACAATGGTTTTAAATTAGACAAATTTAGATTTAGGAGTGAAATAGGTAAACACTGGTTTGGAAACAGAGTAGTGGATGAATGGAACAAGTTACCAAATATCTTCATTAACTCGAATATGCTGGATAGCTTCAAACATAGGTTGGGTGCTTATATGAGCAATAGGGGTTGGGTGTAAACGGGACTGCCCAGTATGGGCCAATAGGCCCGCTGCAGTTTCCTCCATTCTTATGTTCTTATGTTCACTCAGTGGTATACATACACACCACCATAATGGTAACCAAACTACTCTGTGATTCTAAATTAACTAAATGATTCTATATAATTATAAAACAAGAAAATAAACACATTTAAGAAAAAATACAAAATACAAAAAACAAACTACAGTATATAGAGATGAGAGTACATTATATCGAGGGTCCGTTATATGTGAAACTTCCGTCTAAGGGTTTATATATAGAGAAGTCCGTTATATGGAGGTTTCACTGTATACCTGAGGTGTGAGGGAACACCTGAAGCTAACTTAATCTAAGCTCAATTTCCACGCTATCTTAGCTGCAATCTTCACCTGGTTATCTAAATGAGCCAGTTAGCTCCCTCCCTCCCTCCCTCCTGCACTACACCAAGAGAAAACATTTAACGTGGGAGCTTCTCACATTACTGTACTGAACTGTAACTCTCAAGAGAAAATTAAACGTTGGAATCTTTGAGGACCCACATTTGTTCCACACCTTCAGAAACGCTCTCACCTCACCTCACCTCACCTCACCTCACCTCACCTCAACTAAAATAAAAACAACTACAGACTCGACCGTTTGAGAATTCATCTTTGTGTCGTAGTTTTAATAAGACACTGAAATATAACCTCACGGACCCAGCCAAGGGAGGAAACTAGACGTACACAACTGTGAGGTATGTCCCCGTGCCTGAGGGTACCGAGACGATACATGTATAGGCAAATTCTTTAAGTTAAGTTAATTTTATCTCGTAACTTATGTAAAGCGAAGGTAATGTAGAGTCACACTGCAGGTTGTCGGCCATGTTGTAAGTTATTATCTATTTAGCTTTAGCTTAATTAAATAAACCCATTATAGCTGTTTTCATACATAGAGCAAAGAGGAAAAATTATCCTAATATTTTTGGGGGGAGGAAAACCATCTTGGTATCCTAACTTAAGTGAGTCACTTAAGTGCCTTTCTTGCATCTTCACTTACGAGTGTGTGAGGAAGATTGTCCTCTCCTTCTCTGCCTCACTCCCTCCTTCTTCCTCATCTCCGTCTCCTTCCTCCCTCCTTAATATTCACCTCCCTCTCTTCCACTTTACTGTACCTCCCCCTTCCTCTCCTTCTACCCCCCCTCCCCCCTCAGCCCCTCCTGGCAAGCCAATATAAACAAGGTGCCTTACAGCCACACGTTGGTACATGCTGAGGGTTACGACCTTCTAGTGGCTGTATTGATCTCTCTCTCTCTCTCTCTCTCTCTCTCTCTCTCTCTCTCTCTCTCTCTCCTTCAGTGTCAATATCGCAGCACCAGGATACAACAAAGTGGTCACATTAAGCTAAGTGTTACCTGCTGCCAGCGTTCACCTGTAATAGCTTATAACCCGCTTCTCTTACCCCTACCCCCCCCCCCCCCAACACGCTTACTGCTTTCTCTTACCTGTTTATTAATTTAGATAAGTAATGCAGGTGATAATGATATTCTCTCTCTCTCTCTCTCTCTCTCTCTCTCTCTCTCTCTCTCTCTCTCTCTCTCTCTCTCTCTCTCTCTCTCTCTCCTTGTTAGTAAAATAGGTAAGCAATGCAGTTTATACCAGGGTGATAATGGGGTTAATATTACCTTTGTGTTATGTAGCTACTGTTTACTAATGCACACACACACACACACACACACACACACACACACACACACATAGAACAACCCTTAAAATAGAACCCTGAGCAAAATGAACCCCCATGGACAGAATGAACCCCTATGGACAGAATAAACCCCTATGGACAGAATGAACCCCTATGGACAGAATAAACCCCCATGGACAGAATGAACCCCGATGGACAGAATAAACCCCCATGGACAGAATGAACCCCTATGGACAGAATAAACCCCCATGGACAGAATGAACCCCGATGGACAAAATAAACCCCCATGGACAGAATGAACCCCTATGGACAGAATAAACCCCCATGGACAGAATGAACCCCTATGGACAGAATAAACCCCCATGGACAGAATGAACCCCGATGGACAGAATAAACCCCCATGGACAGAATGAACCCCTATGGACAGAATAAACCCCCATGGACAGAATGAACCCCGATGGACAAAATAAACCCCCATGGACAGAATGAACCCCTATGGACAGAATAAACCCCCATGGACAGAATGAACCCCTATGGACAGAATAAACCCCCATGGACAGAATGAACCCCGATGGACAAAATAAACCCCCATGGACAGAATGAACCCCTATGGACAGAATAAACCCCCATGGACAGAATGAACCCCTATGGACAGAATAAACCCCCATGGAGAGAATGAACCCAGATGGACAAAATAAACCCCCATGGACAGAATGAACCCAGATGGACAGAATAAACCCCCATGGACAGAATGAACCCCGATGGACAGAGTGAACCTGAGAAAAGAACCCAAGACAATTACTCTGTTAGTTGAGAACCGTCACCATATTCTCGCCTCATCCTAACCTACTCACCTGAGGTAATTAACGCCATTGACAGGTGTAATTAAGGTCGGTCTGACTAATAATTGCGGTGCCGACTACCCGGGTGAGAGGTGGGGAGGAGAGGGGGATGAGATGAGGGGAGATATAGAGGGGTGGGAGAAGGGGGGAGGGAGGGGGGAAGTGGGGACACAGAGGGGGAAGGGAAGAGTGACGGGAAAGAGGAGAGGAGAAGGGGAGGAGGTGACGGGAAAGGGGAGAGGGGAAAGGGAAGGAGTGACGGGAAAGGGGAGAGGGGAAGGGGAGGAGTGGTAGGAAAGGGGACAGGGGAAAGGGGAGAGGGGAAGGAGAAATGGGGCAGGAGTGAGAGGAAAGGGAAAAAAAAGAAAATTAGAAAGGAAGGGGAAGAGTAAGAAGGGAAGGGGGAGAGTAAGAAGGGAAGGGGAGATCTGCTGGGATTAGTTAAGATGGTGAGATTCATTAGAAATTAGCTAATTAATTGTCTGGGGATGTTGATATTGATTAGCAAATTAACTGATTGGAAACTAGTTGATTAGTGATTAGCTGGGATTGTGAGAGTAAATAATGAGGTATAACACAATCAGTTACATTTGTGAATGAGTTGATTTGTTGCATGACTCACTCACTCACTCACTCAACTCACTCAACTCACTCACTCACTCAACTCACTCACTCACTCAATCAACTCACTCACTCACTCAACTCACTCACTCACTCACTCAACTCACTCACTCACTCAACTCACTCACTCACTCACTCACTCAACTCACTCACTCAACTCACTCAATCACTCACTCACTCACTCAACTCACTCACTCACTCACTCACTCACTCACTCAACTCACTCACTCACTCACTCACTCACTCACTCAACTCACTCACTCACTCACTCACTCACTCACTCACTCAACTCACTCACTCACTCAACTCACTCACTCACTCAACTCACTCACTCACTCAACTCACTCACTCACTCAACTCACTCACTCACTCACTCACTCACTCACTCACTCACTCACTCACTCACTCACTCACTCAACTCACTCACTCAACTCACTCACTCACTAGTAACAACCGCCAGCTGAGCTATAGTTTTGTTCACACGACAGTAAGTCTAATAATAAATAATAATAATAATTAACGGTTTATTGAAAAAGTTCTGCAGCCCGAAGGCTGAAAATATACATTGGACATAAATGACTTATTACATACATTGGTGGTTTAACAAAAGCCTTCATTAGAGAAAGGTGAAGGAACATACAGTGAACATACAGATTAATGTAGGTGTTGAACAGCAAACATGTAGTGTAATAACTCCCTCCCAGATGGAGTTAGGAGGGACCTCACGTGGTGTAGTAGTTCCCTCACAGATGGTGTTATGAGGGGCCTCACGTGGTGTAGTAATTCCCTCACAGATGGTGTTATGCGGGGCCTCACGTGGTGTAGTAATTCCCTCACAGATGGTGTTATGAGGGGCCTCACGTGGTGTAGTAATTCCCTCACAGATGGTGTTATGAGGGGCCTCACGTGGTGTAGTAATTCCCTAACAGATGGTGTTATGAGGGCCTCACGTGGTGTAGTAATTCCCTCACAGATGGTGTTATGAGGGCCTCACGTGGTGTAGTAATTCCCTCACAGATGGTGTTATGAGGGGCCTCACGTGGTGTAGTAATTCCCTCACAGATGGTGTTATGAGGGGCCTCACGTGGTGTAGTAATTCCCTCACAGATGGTGTTATGAGGGGCCTCACGTGGTGTAGTAATTCCCTCACAGATGGTGTTATGAGGGGCCTCACGTGGTGTAGTAATTCCCTCACAGATGGTGTTATGAGGGGCCTCACGTGGTGTAGTAATTCCCTCACAGATGGTGTTATGAGGGGCCTCACGTGGTGTAGTAGTTCCCTCACAGACGGTGTTTTATGAGTGAGGTGTGGTCCCAGGCCTTCCTATGGTAGACGGATTAACACATCGCTGGTTGTTGGGTCGGGCCGTTATCACTGGGTACCTGGGACCTCACTGTGTGAAGGTCAACTTGGGTACCACTGTTACTGTTGAGTTGTTCTCACTGACTTAAGCACTGTTCACCACTGTTCACCTCTGTTTAACACTGGTTCCATTCCTTTCCTAAATGAAATTATAACTTCTGGCGAGAACTTGTTGGTATTCCGGTGGGGAGGAGGGTTCAGGGGAGGGGGTTGGTATGGGCCAACTTAACAGTTGACCTGGCTGCTCCGAGAGGAGCGCCAGGTACGTCTTGACCCTTCTGTGGTCAAGGATGAAGTCTGTACGTGTGTGTGTGTGTGTGTGTGTGTGTGTGTGTGTGTGTTACTGAGGTGAGGGAGACGAAGGGAGAAGAAGAGGAGATGAAGAAGAGGAGGAAGAAGAGGAGGAAGAAGAGGAGGCAGAAGAGGAGGAAGACGAGCCTGACTAGACTGTAGTAGTAGAATGACTTAATACATTCCATCGTCTTAAGTAAAAAGAAAAGTGTTAAGTAAGTTAGTGAGTCCATCATGTTAAGTGATAAAAGTGATCATGTAAAGTGAGTGAGTGAGTGAATGAGTGAATTAAGTGAGTGAGTGAGTGAGTGAGTGAGTGAATTAAACGAGTGAGTGAGTGAATTAAGTGAGTGAGTGAGTGAATTAAACGAGTGAGTGAGTGAGTGAATGAGTGAATTAAGTGAGTGAGTGAATTAAGTGAGTGAGTGAGTGAATGAGTGAATTAAGTGAGTGAGTGAATTAAGTGAGTGAGTGAGTGAGTGAATTAAGCGATTGAGTGAATTAAGTGAGTGAGTGAGTGAATTAAGCGAGTGTGTGAGTGAGTGAATGAGTGAATTAAGTGAGTGAGTGAATGAATCAAATGAGTGAGTGAGTAAGTGAGTGAGTGAATTAAGTGAGTGAGTGAATTAAATGAATGAGTGAGTGGGTGAGTGAGTGAGTGAGTGCGTTAAGTCATAAAGTACAAGTGGGTTTAAGTAATCACATAAAACATCTTCCTAAAAACTTAAACAAATGAAATATTTCCACAAGTTAGTGACGTCGAGTCTCTATACGGGGGCCGCGTCTGTGTGTCTGTGTGTCTGTCTGTGTGTGTGTCTGTCTGTCTGTGTGTCTGTCTGTCTGTCTGTGTCTGTCTGTCTGTCAGATTGTGTGTCTGTCTGTCTGTGTGTCTGTCTGTCTGTCTGTCGGTCGGTGTGTCTGTGTGTCTGTCTGTCTGTCGGATTGTGTGTCTGTCTGTCTGTGTGTCTGTCTGTGTGTCTGTCTGTCTGTGTATCTGTGTGTCTGTCTGGCTGTCTGTGTGCATGTCTGTCTGTCTGTCTGTCATGGTGAACGTTTGCAATGTGTCCAGGGAAGTAAGGAGAGAGAGAGAGAGAGAGAGAGAGAGAGAGAGAGAGAGAGAGAGAGAGAGAGAGAGAGAGAGAGGTGTTGTTGACCTGGACGTGACCTACACTAAATCCATTGTCTTCAGGAGGTGGGTGGAAAATGTACTTCCTGACGTGTTTCTTTTTATCCCTCTCATACTCCCTCTCATACTTCTGCCCTCTCTCCCTCCCCACTCTTCTGCCCTCTCTCCTTCCCACTCTTCTCCCCTCTATCCCTCCCACTCTTCTACCATCTCTCTCTCCCACTCATTTGCCCTCTCTCCCTCTCCTGCCCTCTCTCCCTCCCTCTCCTGCCCTCTCTCCCTCCCACTCGTCTGCCCTCTCTCCCTCCTACTCTTCTGCCCTCTCTCCCTCCCCACTCTATTGCCCTCTCTCCCTCCCACTCGTCTGCCCTCTCTCCCTCCCACTCTTCTGCCCTCTCTCCCTCTCCTGCCCTCTCTCCCTCCCACTCGTCTGCCCTCTCTCCCTCCCACTCTT
>CAUDMG010001726.1:80000-87500 GCA_958450375.1 Homarus gammarus | reverse complement strand
GACCACCTGCTAGGCCTCCCCTAGGTCACGTGAGTTTTTGTCAGAGCTTTCCATGGGATGAGTTACTTACGTGGGAAGTGTATTCATTTCATGTTCGTGTCCGAGAATCAGTGTCTAGTAACGTAATATGATGTCCTAGTAATGTAAACATAATGTCCTAGTAACTTCAATAGAAGGTGTTGTTACTGTGTCCATGTCATGTTCGTAATTAATAAAGAGTTGTAACGAAGCGGTGTTTGAGAAGTCGCCCTTAAGACGTAAGATGAGTGTATTGACAGCTTTAATAACTATCACGGCCACGCTACCAAAGTCTTCCTCTCTTTTATACTCTTATACTATCAATATTCTACCTATATGTAATCTTCTTCATGTGAGATTTGTCTCATTACATTAGGGTGTCAGGTTAGGTTAGGGTGTCAGGTAAGGTTAGGTTAGGTTAGGGTGTCATGTTAGGTTAGGGTGTCAGGTAAGGTTAGGTTAGGTTAGGGTGTCAGGTAAGGTTAGGTTAGGTTAGGGTGTCATGTTAAAGTAGATTATGGTTAAGTTATGTTAGGGTGTCAGGTTAGGTTAGGGTGTCATGTTAAAGTAGATTATTGTTAAGTTATGTTAGGGTGTCAGGTTAGGTTAGGGTGTCAGGTTAAAGTAGATTATGGTTAAGTTAGGTTAGGGTGTCAGGTTAGGTAAGGGTGTCAGGTAAGGTTAGGTTAGGTTAGGTTAGGGCGTCAGGTTAAAGTAGATTATGGTTAAGTTAGGTTAGGGTGTCAGGTTAGGTTAGGGTGTCAGGTTAGGTTAGGTTAGGTTAGGTTAGGGTGTCAGGTTAGGTTAGGGTGTCAGGTTAGGTTAGGGTGTCAGGTTAGGTTAGGGTGTCAGGTAAGGTTAGGTAAGGATGACAAGTTAGTGTAGACAATGAGAAAGACTTGACAATAAACAAAGAATTCAGAGATAATCAACATATCCAATAATTTAGATATTTAATAATTTCAATAATTTATTTACTGTACTGAATAATTGAGATAATTATAAACCCAATAATTAATAATTTCAAATATTATATATAATTATAAAGTATAGTAATTAGTGAATCAATCACAGCACTGTAACAATTACCTCCTTATCCACCACAATCACTTCCCTAATCACCAACAATCACTAACCAATCACAGCTACGGAACGACTTAACGACCCCCCCCCCACCAACAAATCCTGGCTTGTGACAGCTAAACTACCTTGTTAGCGCGACAACCAGGTGATTTAAGTCGAATTGTTCTGTTTGTGAGGCAGAGAGACACATTCTTTACGCTGTGTACGAGGCCGGAAACACACACACACACACACACACACACACACACACACACACGTACACACATCACTGTATAACACAAGGGGTTAAGGAAGTAAACTAATTGGCTGGGAGTGACCTGACATCTGTATGACGTCAGCAAGGGTAGGCAGCAGCAGCAGTATGACGTCAGCAAGGGTAGGCAGCAGCAGCAGTTTGACGTCAGCAAGGGGAGGCAGCAACAGCAGTGTGACGTCAGCAAGGGTAGGCAGCAGCAGCAGTATGACGTCAGCAAGGGTAGGCAGCAACAGCAGTATGGCGTCAGCAAGGGGAGGCAGCAGCAGCAGTATGAAGTCAGCAAGGGTAGGCAGCAGCAGCAGTTTGACGTCAGCAAGGGGAGGCAGCAACAGCAGTATGACGTCAGCAAGGGTAGGCAGCAGCAGCAGTTTGACGTCAGCAAGGGGAGGCAGCGACAGCAGTATGGCGTCAGCAAGGGGAGGCAGCAGCAGCAGTATGACGTCAGCAAGGGTAGGCAGCAGCAGCAGTATGACGTCAGCAAGGGTAGGCAGCAGCAGCAGTATGACGTCAGCAAGGGTAGGCAGCAGCAGCAGTATGACGTCAGCAAGGGGTAGGCAGCAGCAGGAGTATGACGTCAGCAAGGGAAGGCAGCAGCAGCAGTATGGCGTCAGCAAGGGAAGGCAGCAACAGCAGTATGACGTCAGCAAGGGTAGGCAGCAACAGCAGTTTGACGTCAGCAAGGGAAGGCAGCAGCAGCAGTATGACGTCAGCAAGGGGAGGCAGCAGCAGGAGTATGACGTCAGCAAGGGTAGGCAGCAGCAGCAGCATGACGTCAGCAAGGGTAGGCAGCAGCAGCAGTATGACGTCAGCAAGGGGAGGCAGCAGCAGGAGTATGACGTCAGCAAGGGGTAGGCAGCAACAGCAGTATGACGTCAGCAAGGGGTAGGCAACAACAGGAGTATGACGTCAGCAAGGGTAGGCAGCAGCAGGAGTATGACGTCAGCAAGGGGAGGCAGCAGCAGCAGTATGACGTCAGCAAGGGGAGGCAGCAGCAGGAGTATGACGTCAGCAAGGGGAGGCAGCAGCAGGAGTATGACGTCAGCAAGGGGTAGGCAGCAACAGCAGTATGACGTCAGCAAGGGTAGGCAGCAGCAGGAGTATGACGTCAGCAAGGGGAGGCAGCAGCAGCAGTATGACGTCAGCAAGGGGAGGCAGCAGCAGGAGTATGACGTCAGCAAGGGGAGGCAGCAGCAGCAGTATGACGTCAGCAAGGGTAGGCAGCAGCAGGAGTATGGCGTCAGCAAGGGGAGGCAGCAGCAGGAGTATGACGTCAGCAAGGGTAGGCAGCAGCAGCAGTATGACGTCAGCAAGGGTAGGCAGCAGCAGGAGTATGACGTCAGCAAGGGTAGGCAGCAGCAGCAGTATGACGTCAGCAAGGGTAGGCAGCAGCAGGAGTATGACGTCAGCAAGGGGTAGACAGCAGCAGGAGTATGACGTCAGCAAGGGGTAGACAGCAGCAGGAGTATGACGTCAGCAAGGGTAGGCAGCAGCAGGAGTATGACGTCAGCAAGGGTAGGCAGCAACAGCAGTATGACGTCAGCAAGGGTAGGCAGCAGCAGGAGTATGACGTCAGCAAGGGGTAGGCAGCAACAGCAGTATGGCGTCAGCAAGGGGTAGGCAGCAGCAGCAGTATGACGTCAGCAAGGGTAGGCAGCAACAGGAGTATGACGTCAGCAAGGGTAGGCAGCAACAGCAGTATGACGTCAGCAAGGGTAGGCAGCAGCAGCAGTATGACGTCAGCAAGGGGTAGGCAACAACAGCAGTATGACGTCAGCAAGGGTAGGCAGCAACAGCAGTATGACGTCAGCAAGGGGTAGGCAGCAACAGCAGTATGACGTCAGCAAGGGTAGGCAGCAGCATCAGTATGACGTCAGCAAGGGGTAGGCAGCAGCATCAGTATGACGTCAGCAAGGGGTAGGCAGCAGCATCAGTATGACGTCAGCAAGGGTAGGCAGCAGCAGCAGTATGACGTCAGCAAGGGGAGGCAGCAGCAGGAGTATGACGTCAGCAAGGGGTAGGCAGCAGCAGGAGTATGACGTCAGCAAGGGGTAGGCAGCAGCATCAGTATGACGTCAGCAAGGGGAGGCAGCAGCAGGAGTATGACGTCAGCAAGGGGTAGGCAGCAGCAGGAGTATGACGTCAGCAGTGGTTATCGCTGTCTCTTACGGGAGATAAATTCCAAAACACACGACCTATGAGAGACTTGAAGCCTGAATCAACTTATTACATATACTGTAAAAACACCCTGACTCTCTCTCTCTATTACTGTGTAGAATTGAACTGTCTCTTACAACCTTCTTCTCCCTCACCTCTCACCCCCACCCCTTCTTCTCCCTCACCTCTCACCCCCACCCCTTCTTCTCCCTCACCTCTCACCCCCACCCCTTCTTCTCCCTCACCTCTCACCCCCACCCCTTCTTCTCCCTCACCTCTCACCCCCACCCCTTCTTCTCCCTCACCTCTCACCCCCACCCCTTCTTCTCCCTCACCTCTCACCCCCACCCCTTCGTCTCCCTCACCTCTCACCCCCACCCCTTCGTCTCCCCTCACCTCTCACCCCCACCCCTTCTTCTCCCTCACCTCTCACCCCCACCCCTTCGTCTCCCCTCACCTCTCACTCCCACCCCTTCTTCTCCCTCACCTCTCACCCCCACCCCTTCGTCTCCCCTCACCTCTCACCCCCACCCCTTCTTCTCCCTCACCTCTCACCCCCACCCCTTCGTCTCCCCTCACCTCTCACCCCCACCCCTTCGTCTCCCCTCACCTCTTACCCCCACCCCTTCTTCTCCCTCACCTCTCACCCCCACCCCTTCGTCTCCCCTCACCTCTCACCCCCACCCCTTCTTCTCCCTCACCTCTCACCCCCACCCCTTCTTCTCCCTCACCTCTCACCCCCACCCCTTCGTCTCCCCTCACCATAAACACCAGGTTGTGGCCGTTGCCCTCCAAAAATAAAAAAAATGGTCCTACAATGCTGTTCAAAGTTTTAGTGTTGTGTATTTATCTAGGAAACACCCCTGTAAATTTTCTTGGAAGTCGGTGCATGTGTGAGCTAGCAGCGTCGTACCGGCAAGTATTGCTATTTCAGCTTATGAACTTCATAAATAAGTGTGAAAATAGCACATTTTATCAGATTTTCATTTCCGGGTCTGGAACGCTGACCCACAAATTTTCCACGTATTATTTTATTGCATTTAATTTTAATGGTGCTATTTTCTTTTCCCTTGACAGTGATTTGATGTTGTGAATAGAGAATTTAATCATGAACACACGGGCAAGATGATGAGTGTGTCAGAATGTTATTGGGCACCGTACCCCAAGAAATAGAAAAGGAAATAGAGGGCTGCAAACTGCCAACTAATAGGCAGGTCTTACTCTATCTGTTAGCAAACCTTCGGGATATGCATTGGGACCAGGCTTTATCTGCCACCATTGACAATGTGCTTTTGCATTACCAGAAGGCGAATGTCCCGACCACTACAGGCAGGAACAGTGATTAAAACTTACTATGACAAAGACTACATGATGCTTATGAAAAAGAATGAGGATAGAAGACGGGCTGATGATCCTGGAGTTATGAAGTTTAAATCAGAATTGAGCCTGACGATGAAATTTTATAAGAACACAGTGTTGAAAGACATGGCGGCTGCGAAAAAGGGGAAAACTCAGGCCGAACAAGATACCATCGATACTGACATACTCTTTATGAAAAGCATGCTAAGTGACAGAGTAGCTACCTACTCTGGGATAAACAAAGTACTCACAGAAAAGGTTCAGAAGCGACAGAAAAGGCAGATGCGAGAAGAGAAGCGACAAGAGAGAGAGAGCAATGTGATCATGCTGAGAATGTACAGGCTGATATTGATTCACCTATTAGCTCTGATGAGGACGATGACATTGATGAGGCCAGCACTGATGAACCAAAGAAGAAACATCGGAGAACAGTGAAAGAGGGAGTTTCAATTTTTGTGCCCCATGATATTCTGAAGTCGGCAGAACTTGTTTCATGCAGTGTTCGAAACAACATCTCGCCGACCCAGCTGAGTGCAATTGTGTACTCCCTTGTATCTGCATGTGGTGGAGTGTCACGTGCCTGAGCGCTCGGGAACTCGCATGGCGTGAGGCATATGTTCACGCCTCTATTCCACACAAGCTATTAACTTGTTAATTGTACTTATTATATTATTATTGTTCTTAGTTACTTAGGTTAATTGTATATTTATGTATGTTATTAATATGCATCATTGTGTTACTCTGTTAAGTCAAATCAAGATTAGTATTAATAAATTATATAAATTATCCAGCAAATGTCCTGGATCACGTGATTTGAGACGCTCTCCTCCACGGCGTGCCCCACGCCTCCCCAGTAGCGAAAAACCGTGGCATAGGGTAGACGTGTCCATTCGTTCTCTAGCCTTAACCCTTGTCTAGTGCCTTGTCCAGTCTTCTGCAATGCCCTAGGGGTATCAGGTATTAGTGACACGTTTAGTTAGGCCTAGGAAGGGATCCTGGTGGTAAGGAATCTCCTGTTTGGTAGGAAATAACTATTTTGTAGGGATTGTTGTATATATATATATTTTGTATGTCTGTGTAACTAAGTTATGTTAAGTAATATTCGTTTGGTCTAACTCCTTACGGTATATTTTCACCCTTCCGGCATCACTCTTATTTTAATATACAATTACTTATTCCCTTAAATTCATGTTTGCTAGTCATTACTCCCTTTAGAACATAAATTGAATTAATTAATTATCTTCCCTTTTGTGACTTACTTATTTCAACTTGTTCATACTTATTCAAGTACATTTAGTTGAGTAGGTTTTTGTGGGGATAATTATTGCCGTGTTCCCTATTTGTTCCTTTATTTGATAATAACTTGGGGTAGGTTTCACTCCCCAGGTATAAAGGGTAGTGGGATCGCGACATGGAGATACATCAAAGCTGAGTCTAAATGCAAGAACAGCCCACCGATACCGAGCTCCCATCGTGTCAGAAATAAGTTTAAAAATCACGGATGAATGGCAACCATCAGATAAAGTACTGGTGCACTGGGATGGTAAACTTATGGACACGCTGGATTCCAAAGGTACTGATGACCGACTGCCCATTCTTGTGTCTTGGAGTCCCACCTCTTCCGCATTTGACTCAAAAAGCTGGCCTGGTTCAAGGAGACTTGATATCAACAGCAACCAAACAACTTCTGGTCGATTGGGAGTGTGAACAGAATGTCGTTGGTATGGTTTTCGACACAACTTCATCCAATACATTTAAACCTATTTCAAACATCAGCGTGAATTTATCACGACATTAATACCAAAATACAGTGAATGATTTAACAGAAATCTGCAAAAAGCACGTGCCTGAAATGGTGGCAGTAAACTACAATTACGGTTTTTTTTTCAGGACAAAAAAACAGCTGCTTGCGTCTCCGTCCAAAAGGAATTAGAGCGTGCCGTATTCTGGTGTGCCTGTCGCAGGTATGTGGGCGAAGTCATCCTTGGTGTTTGCTGGGATTGCTTGAAAGTGGAGGGCTCTTAAGTCCGATCATAATGGTTTTCCAGAGGTGAGTCATAAGTTTTACAAAATAACAAGGAATATTATTATCTAATGAACAAATTTAGTGGAAATTCTTTTATTAGACTTATAAGATATACTAACACCAAGCAAATGATCGATCATGTCAATCTTAATACCCCTAAAACAATATTATAGATTAGTACGAAATACAATAATCCCAATAACTGCATTTCTAGGTTCAAGACCCATTTCTCTCAACTGGCGTACAATGAAAAAAAGAAATACTACTACCCGGCAATGCCTGGAGTGTTTGGGGAGCGCCAGCAGGAGATGGCTGACTTCTTCCGTGAATCTCTAGCCCAACCATTTGCACGTGGCGACTACAAGGAGCTGGTAGAGCTTTGTCTGCTGCTTGTAACTAAAGGATCCGAGCCAGAGAACTTCACGATGGTCTACCCTGGCGCACTTCACAAAGCAAGGTGGATGGCTAAACTGCTCTATACCCTCAAGAATGTTCTTTTGTCAGGCCAGATCAAAGAGCAGTTTCCCAAAGCCGAGGCTGTGACTAAAAGTCAAATCAGCAAGTTAGAACGGTTTGCTGTGTTCACAGTAGCTGTTTATGTCCT
>CAUDMG010001726.1:52500-75000 GCA_958450375.1 Homarus gammarus | reverse complement strand
AGGTTCACTGTTAATATTATCAACTTGTGTTTTCTTTCCCTTTCAATCATAATTATTCCTTAAACTATCCGTTATTGTTGGCAAGATCAGTGTATTTGTTTGTCCTTGTTGTCTGTCCTTGTTTGTCCTTGTTGTTTGGCCTTGTTGTTTGTCCTTGTTGTTTGTCCTTGTTGTGTGTCCTTGTTGTGTGTCCTTGTTGTTTGTCCTTGTTGTTTGTCCTTGTTGTCTGTCCTTGTTGTTTGTCCTTGCTTTGTCCTTGTTGTTTGGCCTTGTTGTTTGGCCTTGTTGTTTGTCCTTGTTGTTTGTCCTTGTTGTTTGTCCTTGTTGTTTGTCCTTGTTGTTTTGTCCTTGTTTGTCCTTGTTGTTTGTCCTTGCTTTGTCCTTGTTGTTTGTCCTTGTTGTTTGTCCTTGTTGTTTGTCCTTGTTGTTTTGTCCTTGTTGTTTGTCCTTGTTGTTTGTCCTTGTTGTTTGTCCTTGTTGTTTGTCCTTGTTTGGCCTTGTTGTTTCTCCTTGTTTTGTCCTTGTTGTTTGTCCTTGTTTTGTCCTTGTTGTTTGTCCTTGTTGTTTGTCCTTGTTGTTTGTCCTTGTTTTGTCCTTGTTGTTTGTCCTTGTTGTTTGTCCTTGTTGTTTGTTACATCGACATCAAAGGAGATTTACCTGCCGCAGTGTTGCCAAATTTAGCTGATGGTCCTCTTAATTGGCTCTCAGACGCGGGGAGTAATGGTAAATGTGGCAACTTTGGAGGAAGACCATGTGACCCTCCAAAACTTCCAATTAGGTAAAGTTGGGAGGAGTCCCTAGTCCTCAAAATGTGACCAGGAGGGGACTACAAGGTGGGAAGGGGGACTACTAGGTGGGGAGGGGGGCTACAAGGTGGGGAGGGGGACTACTAGGTGGGGAGGGGGACTACTAGGTGGGGAGGGGGACTACTAGGTGGGGAGGGGGACTACTAGGTGGGGAGGGGGCATACTAGGTGGGGAGGGGGACTACAAGGTGGGGAGGGGGACTACAAGGTGGGGAGGGGACTACTAGGTGGGGAGGGGGCTACAATGTGGGGAGGGGGACTACTAGGTGGGGAGGGGGACTACTAGGTGGGGCGGGGGACTACTAGGTGGGGAGGGGGATTACTAGGTGGGGAGGGGGACTACAAGGTGGGGAGGGGACTACTAGGTGGGGAGGGGGACTACTAGGTGGGGAGGGGGCTACAAGGTGGGGAGGAGGACTACTAGGAGGGGAGGGGGGCTACAAGGTGGGGAGGGGGACTAATAGGTGGGGAAGGGGACTACAAGGTGGGAAGGGGGATTACTAGGTGGGGAGGGGGACTACAAGGTGGGGAGGGAGACTACTAGGTGAGGAGGGGGACTACAAGGTGGGAATGGGGACTACTAGGTGGGGAGGGGGACTACTAGGTGGGGAGGGGGACTACTAGGTGGGGAGGGGGCTACAAGGTGGGAAGGGGGACTACTAGGTTGGGAGGGGGACTACTAGGTGGGGAGGGGGACTACTAGGTGGGGAGGGGGACTACAAGGTGGGGAGGGGGACTAGAAGGTGGGGAGGGGGACTACTAGGTGGGGAGGGGGACTACAAGGTGGGGAGGGGGACTAGAAGGTGGGGAGGGGGACTAGAAGGTGGGGAGGGGGACTACTAGGTGGGGAGGGGGCTACAAGGTGGGAAGGGGGACTACTAGGTGGGGAGGGGGACTAGAAGGTGGGGAGGGGGACTACTAGGTGGGGAGGGGGACTACTAGGTGGGGAGGGGGACTACAAGGTGGGGAGGGGGACTAGAAGGTGGGGAGGGGGACTACAAGGTGGGGAGGGGGACTAGAAGGTGGGGAGGGGGACTACTAGGTGGGGAGGGGGACTACTAGGTGGGGAGGGGGACTACAAGGTGGGGAGGGGACTACAAGGTGGGGAGGGGGCTACAAGGTAGGGAGGGGGCTACAAGGTGGGGAGGGGACTACTAGGTGGGAGGTGGACTACAAGGTGGGGAGGGGGACTACTAGGTGGGGAGGGGGACTACTAGGTGGGGAGGGGGCTACAAGGTGGGGAGGGGGACTACTAGGTGGGGAGGGGGACTACTAGGTGGGGAGGGGGACTACTAGGTGGGAAGGGGGGCTACAAGGTGGGGAGGGGGGCTACAAGGTGGGGAGGGGGACTACTAGGTGGGGAGGGGGACTACAAGGTGGGGAGGGGACTACTAGGTGGGGAGGGGACTACTAGGTGGGGAGGGGACTACAAGGTGGGGAGGGGACTACAATGTACACCTTAATACAGTGTACACCTTAATACAGTGTACACCTTAATACAGTGTACACCTTAATACAGTGTGCACCTTAATACAGTGTACACCTTAATACAGTGTACACCTTAATACAGTGTACACCTTAATACAGTGTACACCTTAATACAGTGTGCACCTTAACAGTACACACACCTTTACACAGTAACAATGCGCACAGGACAATAGGCTGGGGTAAGGCATGAAGAGAGGCCCTCGGCAGGAGTGACAATTGTTCAGGTGATCAATACAACAGCTTCAAGACACTCACGCACTCACTCACTCACGCACTCACTCACGCAATCAAATCTTATGTGACTCTAAAGGCCTAGTTGATGCCCCTTCTCTACCTTCAATTTTGTTCATATTGGCCCACTTGACCTCTCGTGACTCTTATCTAGGCCTACTTGACCTCTCGTGACTCTTATCTAGGCCAACTTGACCTATCGTGACTCCTATATAGGCCTACTTGACCTCTCGTGACGCTTATATAGGCCTACTTGACCTCTCGTGACTCTTATCTAGGCCTACTTGACCTATCGTGACTCTTATCTAGGTCTACTTGACCTCTCGTGACTCTTATCTAGGCCTACTTGACCTATCGTGACTCCTATATAGGCCTACTTGACCTCTCGTGACTCCTATATAGGCCTACTTGACCTCTCGTGACTCCTATATAGGCCTACTTGACCTCTTTTGACCTAATGAGTTGAAGATTCGACTCATTGGTTCGGTTCATACATACTCTTCGATACGTTTACTTAGTGCATAGGCCTACCCGTCTCTCAGACTTTGTAGCATTATTAATCATAGGCCTATTTGATGATTCATACCTATGTCTAATGACTCGCTGATTGATACAAATGATTCGAGTCAATTACTAGTAACTCAAAATATTGACCTGAAGAGCCTTCTTGACTCAATATATATAGGCGTACCTGACCCCCAACAGTATATAGGCCTACCTGACCCCCAACAGTGTATAGGCCTACCTGACCCTCAACACAGTATATAAGCCTACCTGACCCTCAACACAGTGAATAAGCCTACCTGACCCTCAACACAGTGTATAGGCCTACCTGACCCTCAACACAGTATATAAGCCTACCTGACCCTCAACACAGTGTATAGGCCTACCTGACCCTCAACACAGTATATAAGCCTACCTGACCCTCAACACAGTGTATAGGCCTACCTGACCCTCAACACAGTATATAGGCCTACCTGACCCTCAACACAGTATATAGGCCTACCTGACCCTCAACACAGTATATAGGCCTACTTTATCCTTCTTGACCTATAACTTTAACACTGGACAGGACACCAGTTTAAAATCTTCCCTCTCCACTGTGGTCTTAGTTCAATAATGAACCAGTTTATTTAGCCAGAAAAATACAGATGTAGAGTGGATAATAATAACGATATCAACATGGTTAAATAATGAAGAAAATTATATTAATGAATTGGCAACTCAACTACAACCACAGCTGCCACAAGATTCTCACATCAAATTTTCTTCATTATTTAACCAAATATACGAACATTTGGAAGTCTTAAAGTCTTAAAGGTGACCTCTCTTGACCCACCACTGTCAAGATGTCTTAAGGGTGACCTCTCTTGACCCACCAATGTCAAGATGTTTTAAGGGTGATCTCTCTTGACCCACCAATGTCAAGAGGTCTTAAGGGTGACCTCTCTTGACCCACCAATGTCAAGAGGTCTTAAGGGTGACCTCTCTTGACCCACCAATGTCAAGAGGTCATAAAGGTGACCTCTCTTGACCCACCAATGTCAAGAGGTCATAAAGGTGACCTCTCTTGACCCACTACAGTCAAGGGGTCATAAAGGTGACCTCTCTTGACCCACCACTGTCAAGAGGTCATAAAGGTGACCTCTCTTGACCCACCAATGTCAAGAGGTCATAAAGGTGACCTCTCTTGACCCACCACTGTCAAGAGGTCATAAAGGTGACCTCTCTTGACCCACCACTGTCAAGAGGTCATAAAGGTGACCCCTCTTGACCCACCACTGTCAAGAGGTCATAAAGGTGACCTCTCTTGACCCACCACTGTCAAGAGGTCATAAAGGTGACCTCTCTTGACCCACCACTGTCAAGAGGTCATAAAAGTGACCTCTCTTGACCCACCACTGTCAAGAGGTCATAAAGGTGACCCAAGGTGCTGTATCTCCAGTGGCTGTCGGTCTCTGGTTGTGTATGTATGTATGTATGTATGTATGTATGTATACTAAACTGAGTGGAGAAGAAGAAGAATGGAAGACAAAGCAAAAATAGATAAGGGAGAAGCAGCAAGAAAAAACAAACAGAGAGACGGGGACGATAAAAGGCAGAGAATGACAGGAGAGAGAAAAAGAATGAAGGAGAGGGAGAGAAAGAAAGAAGGAGATAGCGATTTGGTAGGTAGAGAAAAAGAGAAAAAGAGATAGATAAGATTAGAGAAGAGAGAGATAAAGAGTTGTAAATAAGGTGAGAGAGAGAGATAGAGAAAGGGGTGTTGTGACGGAGTGAGATCCCCATTTCTCTCTCTCTCTCTCTCTCTCTCTCTCTCTCTCTCTCTCTCTCTCTCTCTCTCACGATTTAGTTATTGAAGAGAATTAATCATAGTTTATGCTCAATAGTCTTAACTTTTCTGTGGGTCTTGTTTATGGCCGTCACACATACACACATACATACATACATTCTTACTGAATCAATTACATTTGAATAATTCTGATTAATTTCCTCCCATCTTTTATAATCAAGAAACAAGTAAACATCAAATGTCATCCTCCCGGACTTTATACTTGAGACAAAACACCGTCACTCATTCTTCTCCACCTGTCACTGATAAAAAAAAAAACAACTGAATATCGTATCTCATTATTTATTTTTAGTATCAGATTTCATTATTCTCGACCCTATAATATTGAAGGTTTAGCATCTGACTTCATTAAGCATCGTATAATAGTGAAACAAGTGAAGGTGGTGTCCCATTCTCCTCGACCATATACTGTAATAATAAACAAAGCCGCATCGAGTCCCCTCTTTTGTCCAGACGTTTACTCGATACAATTATTCCTTAAAGATCACAACAATAGTTCTGATTATGGCTGGTGTGTGTTTTGTACTTGTTAACTACAGTATATACAGATATATATCTCTCTCTCTCTCTCAAATTAAAACTAAAACTTTATATCAAATAACTTACGCTCCAGCACACACACACACACACACACACACACACACACCAAGTGACACCCGATATTTGTGTCATAGGATCCCCGTGACCTCCCCCCCCCCCCCGTGACACAATAGGTCAACCCCCCAGCGGTCAGTGTTTACCCATCGTGTTGACCTCGTGTTGTTGTGTTGACCAAGACGATCCTCAGATATCGCACACCGACTACAGTTAAATTTTATCAATAACCACTTGAGTACGATGAGTTAATCTTTCGAGTACAATCCTAATAACATGAGTACAATGTATGAGTCATGTAAGATAATTTAGTTATCGTACTCAAGAGGTTTAAGTTATTAAGTAAGAGGTTTAAGTTATTGTATTCGAGTTGTTTAAGTTATCGTACTCAAGAGGTTTAAGTTATCGTACTCAAGAGGTTTAAGTTATTAAGTAAGAGGTTTAAGTTATTGTATTCGATTTGTTTAAGTTATCGTACTCAAGAGGTTTAAGTTATCGTACTCAAGAGGTTTAAGGTATCGTACTCAAGAGGTTTAAGTTATCGTACACAAGAGGTTTAAGTTATCGTACTCAAGAGGTTTAAGTTATTGTACTCAAGAGGTTTAAGTTATCGTACTCAAGAGGTTTAAGTTATCGTACTCAAGAGGTTTAAGTTATCGTACTCAAGAGGTTTAAGTTATCGTACTCAAGAGGTTTAAGTTATCGTACTCAAGAGGTTTAAGTTATCGTACTCAAGAGGTTTAAGTTATAAAATTTGGGTAATAAATAAGTTTTTATAATATATACATTCTACAGTAGACAAAAAAAATAATTTCAGTTTCGTATTTTCTTCATAAATTATAAAAATTATAGAGAAATAGAGGTGTGTGGGTGAGCGGATAATGTGCTCACCTCCTGTCCTGCGGGAGGTGGTTCACGCCCCCAGCGCCCCCAGTTGTGAGTGGGTCCTTAACTTGTCAGTGTGGTGAGCCAAAAGAGGGCTCTCGGGGAAACATAACGTTGGAACCCTAAAAACAAGGGCTCTCACAGGCTCCGGAAGCTCATTGGTCAGCTGAGAGCCTTGGGACGACGCCAGCTATCAGAGATCACGACAGCTGATTGGATAGCTGAGGAGCTTGGGACGACGCCAGCTGTTATCAGAGCTGACCACTGATTGGTTATTTCCCATTTTTTAGTAAACATCTTTTTTTTCAAGTTGAAGAAATGTGTTAAAACAGGCTGTATTGACGGTCGCCAGCCAGGTCATACTACACCTCCCCAACACACAGACACTCCCCAACACACACACTCCACAACACACACACTCCCCAACACTCAACACACTCCCCAACACACACACTCCCCAACACTCAACACACTCCACAACACACACACTCCCCAACACACACACTCCCCAACACTCAACACACTCCCCAACACATACACTCCCCAACACACACACTCCACAACACACACACTCCCCAACACACACACTCCCCAACACTCAACACACTCCCCAACACATACACTCCCCAACACACACACTCCCCAACACTCAACACACTCCCCAACACACACACTCCCCAACACATACACTCCCCAACACACACACTCCCCAACACTCAACACACTCCCCAACACACACACTCCACAACACACACACTCCCCAACACACACACTCCCCAACACACACACTCCCCAACACTCAACACAGCCCCAACACACACACTCCCCAACACACACACTCCCCAACACACACACTCCCCAACACTCAACACAGCCCCAACACACACACTCCCCAACAAACACACTCCCCAACACACACACTCCCCAACACTCAACACAGTCCCAACATACACACTCCCCAACACTCAACACACACACTCCCCAACACTCAACACACTCCCCAACACTCAACACACTCCCCAACACACAGACACTCCCCAACACACACACTCCCCAACACACACACTCCACAACACACACACTCCCCAACACACACACTCCCCAACACTCAACACACTCCCCAACACACACACTCCCCAACACTCAACACACTCCCCAACACACACACTCCCCAACACTCAACACAGCCCCAACACACACACTCCCCAACACTCAACACACTCCCCGACACACACACTCCCCAACACTCAACACACTCCCCAACACACACACTCCCCAACACTCAACACAGCCCCAACACACACACACTCCCCAACACACACACTCCCCAACACATACACTCCCCAAAACACACACTCCCCAACACATACACTCCCCAACACACACACTCCCCAACACACACACTCCCCAACACTCAACACAGCCCCAACACACACACACCCCACACACACACACTCCCCAACACACACACTCCCCAAAACACACACTCCCCAACACACACACTCCCCAACACACACACTCCCCAACACACACACTCCCCAACACACACACTCCCCAACACACACACTCCCCAACACACACACACTCCCCAACACACACACTCCCCAACACACACACTCCCCAACACACACACTCCCCAACACATACACTCCCCAAAACACACACTCCCCAACACATACACTCCCCAACACACACACTCCCCAACACACACACTCCCCAACACACACACTCCCCAACACTCAACACAGCCCCAACACACACACTCCCCAACACACACACTCCCCAACACACACACTCCCCAAAACACACACTCCCCAACACATACACTCCCCAACACACACACTCCCCAACACTCAACACAGCCCCAACACACATACTCCCCAACACACACACTCCACAACACACACACTCCCCAACACACACACTCCCCAACACACACACTCCCCAACACACACACTCCCCAACACACACATTCCCCAACACACACACTCCCCAACACACACACACCCCCAACACACACACTCCCCAACACACACTCCCCACACACACACACCCCAACACACACACACTCCCCAACACACACACTCCCAACACACACACTCCCAACACACACACACACTCCCCAACACACACACTCCCCAACACACACACTCCCCAACACACACACTCCCCAACACACACACTCCCCAACAAATACACTCCCCAACACATACACTCCCCAAAACACACACTCCCCCACACTCAACACAGCCCCAACACACACACTCCCCAACACACACACTCCCCAACACACACTCCCCAACACACACACTCCCCAACACACACACTCCCCAACAAACACACTCCCCAACACACACACACTCCCCAACACACACACTCTCCAACACTCAACACAGCCCCAACACACACACTCCCCAACACACACACTCCCTAACACTCAACACAGCCTCAACACACACACTCCCCAACACTCAACACAGCCCCAACACACACACTCCCAACACTCAACACAGCCCCAACACACACACTCCCAACACTCAACACAGCCCCAACACACACACTCCCCAACACACACACACTCCCCAACACACACACACTCCCCAACACACACAGTCCCCAACACACACACTCCCCAACACTCAACACAGCCCCAACACACACACTCCCCAACACACACACTCCCCAACACACACACTCCCCAACACTCAACACAGCCCCAACACACACACTCTCCAACACACACTCCCCAACACACACTCCCCAACACACATACTCCCCAACACTCAACACAGCCCCAACACACACACTCCCCAACACACACACTCCCCAACACACACACTCCCCAACACTCAACACACTCCCCAACACACACACTCCCCAACACACACACTCCCCAACACACACAACCCCAACACACACACAGCCCCAACACACACACTCCCCAACACACACACTCCCCAACACACACACCCCCCACACTCAACACAGCCCCAACACACACACTCCCCAACACACACACTCCCCAACACACACACTCCTCAACACACACACTCCCCAACACACACACTCCCCAACACACACACTCCCCAACACACACACGCCACAACACTCAACACACACTCCCCAACACACACACTCCCCAACACTCAACACAGCCCCAACACACACACTCCCCAACACACACACTCTCCAACACACACTCCCCAACACACATACTCCCCAACACTCAACACACTCCCCAACACACACACTCCCCAACACACACACTCCCCAACACTCAACACAACCCCAACACACACACTCCCCAACACTCAACACAGCCCCAACACACACACTCCCCAACACTCAACACAGCCCCAACACACACACTCCCCAACACACACACTCCCCAACACACACACTCCCCAACACACACACTCCCCAACACACACAGTCCCCAACACACACACTCCCCAACACTCAACACAGCCCCAACACACACACACACTCCCCAACACACACACTCCCCAACACACACACTCCCCAACACACACTCCCCAACACACAAACTCCCCAACACACACACTCCCAACACACACACACACCCCAACACACACACTCCCCAACACTGAACACAGCCCCAACACACACACTCCCCAACACCCTACATAGCCCCAACACACACTACCCAACACCCTACATAGCCCCAACACACACACACACACACTCCCCAACACCGTACATAGCCCCAACACACCCCAACACCGTACATAGCCCCAACACACCCCAACACCGTACATAGCCCCAACAAACACACACTCCCCAACACCCTACATAGCCCCAACACACACTCCCCAACACCCTACATAGCAAGTGCAGCGTACTTAATATTGGAAGAACAAATACTGTCAATGTCTACAGCCTTAACAATATCAACCAAGATAAGTCGACTTGAAAGAGACTTAGGGGTACTTGCAATCTCGGACCTACAGCCTAGAAAACAGTGCGTTAATGTTCGAAATAAGGCAAACAGAGTATTAGGTTTTATATCTAGAAGTGTAAGTAATAAAGAGTGCAGAGGTCTTATTGCAACTGTATCTTGTGCTAGTCAGGCCGCACCTCGCCTATGCGGTTCAGTTCTGGTGCCCTTATTATAGAATGGATATCAATTCACTGGAGTCGTTGCAGCGAAGAATGACGAAAATGATTCCGGGACTTAGAAACCTTCCATATCAGGATAGGTTAAAGAAACTTAACTTGCATTCCCTAGAAAGACGAAGAGTGCGGGGAGATATGATAGAAGTATTTAAGTGGGTGAAAGGAATCAATAAAGGGGATATAGATAAAGTTCTTATAATATCCGAGCAGGATAGGACTCGGAGCAACGGATTTAAGTTGGATAAGTTTAGGTTTAGGAGGGAGATAGGAAGGAACTGGTTCACAAATAGGGTGGTGGACGAGTGGAACAAGCTTAGCAACTTTGTAGTAAGTGCTGGAACTCTGGAAAGTTTTAAAGGGAGGCTAGATAGATTCATGGATGATAGAGAGTGGTAGTAACTCTCGGCAGGAGCTGCCATGCACAGGCCAACCGGCCTATTGCAGACTCCTTATTTACTTATGTTCTTATAGCCCCAACACACACACACACACACTCCCCTACACCCTACATAGCCCCAATAACAAAGTGTGAGGCCAGACATACTGCCTCACACGCCTGTACTAACAAAGTGTGAGGCCAGACATACTGCCTCACACGCCTGTTCTCACGCATTTGTGAATAAGTTACCCTTTATGTATAGAACTAAACAAATAATGTAAATGAAATACTGGGTAACATTCAGTGCCATAATATCCTGACAACGGGGGTTAATTATTATGACCCTTTGTAAACTCTACTCTGTAATCCTTTTGTGCTACCGCTCACAGGAGGAGTGTGGGGTGCACAATAAAGTAGCTGCTGTAAGCGGCAAAATAAAAAAAAAAAAACACACACACACTCCCCAACACCCTACATAGCCCCAACACACACACTCCCCAACACCCTACATAGCCCCAGCACACACTCTCCCCAACACTCTACATAGCCCCAGCACACACACTCCCCAACACCCTACATAGCCCCAGCACACACACTCCCCAACACCCTACATAGCCCCAACACCCTACATAGCCCCAGCACACACACTCCTCAACACCCTACATAGCCCCAACACACACACTCCCCAACACCCTACATAGCCCCAACACACACACACTCCCCAACACACTACATAGCCCCAACACCCTACATAGCCCCAGCACACACACTCCTCAACACCCTACATAGCCCCAACACACACACTCCCCAACACACTACATAGCCCCAACACCCTACATAGCCCCAACACCCTACATAGCCCCAACACCCTACATAGCCCCAGCACACACACTCCTCAACACTCTACATAGCCCCAACACACACACTGTCCAACACCCTACATAGCCCCAACACACACACACTCCCCAACACTTTACATAGCCCCAGCACACACACTCCCCAACACCCTACATAGCCCCAACACACACACTCCCAACACCCTACATAGCCCCAACACACACACTCCCCAACACACTACATAGCCCCAGCACACACACTCCCCAACACCCTACATAGCCCCAGCACACACACTCCTCAACACTCTACATAGCCACAACACACACACTCCCCAACACCCTACATAGCCCCAACACACACACTCCCCAACACTCTACATAGCCCCAGCACACACACTCCCCAACACACTACATAGCCCCAACACACACACTCCCCAACACCCTACATAGCCCCAACACACACACTCCCCAACACCCTACATAGCCCCAACACACACACTCCCCAACACCCTACATAGCCCCAACACACACACACTCCCCAACACTCTACATAACCCCAACACACACATGCCCCAACACCCTACATAGCCCCAACACACACACTCCTCAACACCCTACATAGCCCCAACACACACACTCCCCAACACCCTACATAGCCCCAACACACACACACTCCCCAACACTCTACATAGCCCCAACACCCTACATAGCCCCAACACACACTCCCCAACACCCTACAATAGCCCCAACACACACACACTCCCCAACAACCTACATAGCCCCAACACACACACACTCCCCAACACCCTACATAGCCCAACACAAACACACTCCCCAACACCCTACATAGCCCCAACACACACTCCCCAACACCCTACATAGCCCCAACACACACACTCCCCAACACCCTACATAGCCCCAACACCCTACATAGCCCCAACACTCTACATAGACCCAGCATACACACTCCCCAACACTCTACATAGCCCCAGCACACACACTCCCCAACACCCTACATAGCCCCAACACACACACTCCCCAACACCCTACATAGCCCCAACACCCTACATAGCCCCAACACTCGACATAGCCCCAGCACACACACTCCCCAACACACACACTCCCCAACACTCTACATAGCCCCAACACACACACTCCCCAACACTCTACATAGCCCCAACACACACACTCCCCAACACCCTACATAGCCCCAACACACACACACTCCCCAACACTCTACATAGCCCCAACACACACACACTCCCCAACACACACTCCCCAACACTCTACATAGCCCCAGCACACACACTCCCCAACACATTACATAGCCACAACACACATTCCCCAACACCCTACATAGCCCCAACACACACACACTCCCCAACACCCTACATAACCCCAACACACACTCCCCAACACTCTACATAGCCCCAACACACACACACTCCCCAACACCCTACATAGCCCCAACAACACACACACTCCCCAAAACCCTACATAGCCCCAACACACACACTCCCCAACACCCTACATAGCCCCAACACCCTACATAGCCCCAACACTCTACATAGACCCAGCACACACACTCCCCAACACTCTACATAGCCCCAGCACACACACTCCCCAACACCCTACATAGCCCCAACACACATACTCCCCAACACCCTACATAGCCCCAACACCCTGCATAGCCCCAACACTCTACATAGCCCCAGCACACACACTCCCCAACACTCTACATAGCCCCAACACACACACTCCCCAACACCCTACATAGCCCCAACACTCTACATACCCCCAGCACACACACTCCCCAACACTCTACATAGCCCCAGCACACACACTCCCCAACACCCTACATAGCCCCAGCACACAAACTCCTCAACACTCTACATAGCCCCAGCACACACACTCCCCAACACCCTACATAGCCCCAACACACACACTCCCCAACACCTTACATAGCCCCAGCACACACACTCCTCAACACACTACATAGCCCCAGCACACACTCTCCCCAACACTCTACATAGCCCCAGCACACACACTCCCCAACACCCTACATAGCCCCAGCACACACACTCCCCAACACCCTACATAGCCCCAACACCCTACATAGCCCCAGCACACACACTCCTCAACACACTACATAGCCCCAACACACACTCCCCAACACCCTACATAGCCCCAGCACACACACTCCTCAACACACTACATAGCCCCAACACACACACTCCCCAACACCCTACATAGCCCCAACACACACACTCCCCAACACTCTACATAGCCCCAACACACACACTGTCCAACACCCTACATAGCCCCAACACACACACACTCCCCAACACTTACATAGCCCCAACACACACACTCCCCAACACACTACATAGCCCCAACACACACACTCCCCAACACCCTACATAGCCCCAACACACACACACTCCCCAACACCCTACATAGCCCCAACACACACACACTCCCCAACACTCTACATAACCCCAACACACACACTCCCCAACACCCTACATAGCCCCAACACACACACTCCCCAACACCCTACATAGCCCCAACACACACACTCCCCAACACCCTACATAGCCCCAACACACACACACTCCCCAACACTCTACATAGCCCCAACACCCTACATAGCCCCAACACACACTCCCCAACACCCTACATAGCCCCAACACACACACTCCCCAACAACCTACATAGCCCCAACACACACACACTCCCCAACACCCTACATAGCCCCAACACAAACACACTCCCCAACACCCTACATAGCCCCAACACACACACTCCCCAACACCCTACATAGCCCCAACACACACACTCCCCAACACCCTACATAGCCCCAACACCCTACATAGCCCAACACTCTACATAGACCCAGCACACACACTCCCCAACACTCTACATAGCCCCAGCACACACACTCCCCAACACCCTACATAGCCCCAACACACACACTCCCCAACACCCTACATAGCCCCAACACCCTACATAGCCCCAACACTCGACATAGCCCCAGCACACACACTCCCCGACACTCTACATAGCCCCAACACACACACTCCCCAACACCCTACATAGCCCCAACACACACACTCCCCAACACACACACTCCCCAACACCCTACATAACCCCAACACACACTCCCCAACACTCTACATAGCCCCAACACACACACACTCCCCAACACCCTACATAGCCCCAACAACACACACTCCCCAACACCCTACATAGCCCCAACACACACACACTCCCCAACACTCTACATAGCCATAACACACACACACTCCCCAACACTCTACATAGCCCCAGCACACACACACTCCCCAACACCCTACATAGCCACAACACACATTCCCCAACACTCTACATAACCCCAACACACACTCCCCAACACTCTACATAGCCCCAACACACACACACTCCCCAACACCCTACATAGCCCCAACACACACACTCCCCAACACCCTACATAACCCCAACACACACTCCCCAACACTCTACATAGCCCCAACACACACACACTCCCCAACACCCTACATAGCCCCAACAACACACACACTCCCCAACACCCTACATAGCCCCAACACACACACTCCCCAACACCCTACATAGCCCCAACACCCACACTACCCCAACACTCTACATAGACCCAGCACACACACTCCCCAACACTCTACATAGCCCCAGCACACACACTCCCCAACACCCTACATAGCCCCAACACACACACTCCCCAACACCCTACATAGCCCCAGCACACACACTCCCCAACACCCTACATAGCCCCAACACTCTACATACCCCCAGCACACACACTCCCCAACACTCTACATAGCCCCAACACACACACTCCCCAACACCCTACATAGCCCCAACACACACACTCCCCAACACCCTACATAGCCCCAACACACACACACTCCCCAACACCCTACATAGCCCCAACACACACACACTCCCCAACACCCTACATAGCCCCAACACACACACTCCCCAACACCCTACATAGCCCCAACACACACACACACTCCTCAACATCCTACATAGCCCCAACACTCACACTCCCCAACACCCTACATAGCCCCAACACACACACTCCCCAACACCCTACATAGCCCCAACAACACACACACTCCCCAACACCCTACATAGCCCCAACACACACACACTCCCCAACACCCTACATAGCCCCAACACACACACACTCCCCAACGCCCTACATAGCCCCAACACACACACACACTCCCCAACACTCTACATAGCCCCAACACACACACTCCCACAATGGTAATAATCTTTCTCCACCTACAATGTTACAAATTATTCCATACCTAAAGGAGGCGGGGTAGCAGTCTATGTCAGGGATAAGCTGAAGTGTGAAATAAATAAAGAAATAAAAACTGAACTGAACACCGAAACAATTTAGATAGAATTAACCGATGATGGAAGTGATAAATTAATCATAGGGTTAATGAGCAATTAATTTGGGAAATATATATGTAGGGCATCCAACAAAACCTAACCTAACCAACTTTAACCTAGCCTAACCTAACTTATGATACGACAAAGATTATCAGTCAGATCAGGAGAGGCAGACATTGTGATGACTAAATGAGGTATGGGGGATCACCTGAACATTAGCCTCCCACCTTATTCACCTGAAGATTAACCACCCTGTCGTTAACCTTACCTGATCAAACATAACCTAATGTTCCTAAATGGGGTTAGGTTAAGTTAGGTTAGGTTAGGTTAGGTTAGGTTAGGTTAGGTTAGGTTAACTTTGGATAGGCTAAGTTAGGTAAGGTTTAGCTTTAGATTGGGCTATGTTACTTTACGATAGGTTAAGTTAGGTTAGTTAAGTTTAGCGTTAGGATAGGTTACGTTAGAGTGATAAATCTTCACCAGCGTCACCACCAACATCACCACCAGCGTCACCACCAACGTCACCACCAGCGTCACCACCAACGTCACCACCAGCGTCACCACCAACGTCACCACCAGCACCACCAACGACACCACACTAAATGTTTCAGACATACAGTAAGTGTACTTCAGCTACAACACTTGTCTTAACAATGATGTCTTATAAAGCTTTACTAGGAACCTTTATACTCTACTCTACTCTACTCTACTCTACTCTACTCTGCTCTACTCTACTCTACTCTACTATACAACACTAATAATAACTATACAACACACACTAAAACAATACACAGTAGGTAGGTCATTATTGAACCAAATAACGATAAATACTGTTTACGTAATACAGAGTAATTAAGATCAATTTAGAGAAACATTAAGAAACTAATGGAGAATTCACACCAATCTCTGTGTGTGTGTGTGTGTGTGTGTGTGTGTGTGTGTGTGTGTGTGTGTGTGAGTGGAACAGCAATATTGGCGGACGAGGAATCTCAGGTGAGAGCAGGAGACAGCACCATGATCCATCACACAACAGTGACCCGATCTACATAATCATAGACCTACATAATCAGAGACATACATAATCATAGACCTACATAATCATAGACCTACATAATCATAGACCTACATAATCATATATCTACATAATCATAGACCTACATTATCATAGACCTACATAATCATAGACCTACATAATCATAGACCTACATAATCATATATCTACATAATCATAGACCTACATAATCATAGACCTACATAATCATAGACCTACATAATCATATATCTACATAATCATAGACCTACATAATCATATATCTACATAATCATAGACCTACATAATCATAGACCTACATAATCATAGACCTACATAATCATAGACCTACATAATCAAGATACATACAGTACAATAACACTCTTAACACAACAAATAATAACTATTGTTTTCACATTTAAGAACAACCATTAGCGTCCATATAAGCTTAGGTAATAATGTCTTATGCTCAGCTATTATGAGACAATGTCAACTTGTATGGTGATCATAGCGTTAAATATCAATGTATTTATCTCAGTGGGTGATGTCTTACCGAGAGCTGGTTGGAGGATGTGTTCACACCACGACGGCTGAGACGCGACTAGTGAGGTCTGGTCCTGTTAACACTTCCCGGTCTTCTGGTCACCACCACCATGTGCTTCCCGCCAAAACCCGCGCATGTGTACACCATCTTGCCCCTACCCACCAATCATATTGTCTACAGGTCTGAACATACCAATATTTTTTTAATCCAACAATTTTGTTTACAAAAACCAATAATCTTGTTTACAGCGACCAATTACCTTGTTCACATGTGTTTACACTACGGGTTAAGATGTTGTATAATCTGACTAACTTGTCTAACAATTTTTTTGTACGAATGTTCTTGAAAAAAGGAAGAAGTTTTCTTCTCTTGAAAAGTTTTCTAATGTTGCTCGTTAACCCGTGCACCTCCTCTAAAGTCTTACCAGGCAACTTTTTTATGTGTTCTCTGATAGCTAGGTTATGTTAGGCTAGGTTATGTTAGGCTAGGTTATGTTAGGCTAGGTTATGTTAGGCTAGGTTATGTTAGGCTAGGTTATGTTAGGTTAGGTTATGTTAGGCTAGGTTATGTTAGGCTAGGTTATGTTAGGCTAGGTTATGTTAGGCTAGGTTATGTTAGGCTAGGTTATGTTAGGCTAGGTTATGTTAGGCTAGGTTATGTTAGGCTAGGTTATGCTAGGCTAGGTTATGTTAGGCTAGGTTATGTTAGGCTAGGTTATGTTAGGCTAGGTTATGTTAGGCTAGGTTATGTTAGGCTAGGTTATGTTAGGCTAGGTTATGTTAGGCTAGGTTATGTTAGGTTAGGTTATGTTAGGTTAGGTTTGATAACGATAGGTTAGGTTATGTTAGATTAGGTTAGATAACGATAGGTTAGGTTAGGTTAGGTTAGGTTAGATTAGGTTAGATAACGATAGGTTAGGTTATGTTAGATTAGGTTAGATAACGATAGGTTAGGTTAGGTTAGGTTATGTTAGATTAGGTTAGATAACGATAGGTTAGGTTAGGTTAGGTTAGGTTGGGTTAAGTTAAATTAGGTTATATAATAGGTTAGATTAGGTTAGGTTAGGTTAGATTAGGTTAGATAACGATAGGTTAGGTTAGGTTGGTAAATATAAATCGTGAGAAGAGTTAACACGTACAGAACCTAACGATTCTTATAAACCAGGACACTGCACATGACTTTTTTAACGTTACCAGTTACACAGGTTCTCACGTCACCAGTTAGACAGGTTCTCACGTCACCAGTTAGACAGGTTCCCACGTCACCAGTTACACAGGTTCACACGTCACCAGTTACACAGGTTCTCACGTCACCAGTTACACAGGTTCTCACGTCACCAGTTACACAGGTTCCCACGTCACCAGTTACACAGGTTCTCACGTCACCAGTTACACAGGTTCTCACGTCACCAGTTTCACAGGTTCTCACGTCACCAGTTACACAGGTTCTCACGTCACCAGTTACACAGGTTCTCACGTCACCAGTTACACAGGTTCTCACGTCACCAGTTACACAGGTTCTCACGTCACCAGTTACACAGGTTCTCACGTCACCAGTTACACAGGTTCTCACGTCACCAGTTTCACAGGTTCTCACGTCACCAGTTACACAGGTTCTCACGTCACCAGTTACACAGGTTCTCACGTCACCAGTTACACAGGTTCTCACGTCACCAGTTACACAGGTTCTCACGTCACCAGTTACACGGGTTCTCACGTTACCAGTTACACAGGTTCTCACGTCACCAGTTACACAGGTTCTCAAGTAACCAGTTACACAGGTTCTCACGTCACCAGTTACACAAGTTCTCACGTTACCAGTTACAGGGTCTCACGTCACCAGTTACACAGATTCTCACGTTACCAGTTACAAACGTTCTCACGTCACCAGTTAGACAGGTTCCCACGTCACCAGTTACACAGATTCTCACGTTACCAGTTAGACAAGTTCTCACCTCACCAGTTTCACAGGTTCTCACGTCACCAGTTACACAGGTTATCACGTCACCAGTTACACAGGTTCTCACGTCACCAGTTACACAGGTTCTCACGTCACCAGTTACACAGGTTCACACGTCACCAGTTACACAGGTTCTCACGTCACCAGTTACACAGTTTCTCACGTCACCAGTTACAGAGGTTCTCACGTCACCAGTTACACAGGTTCTCACGTCACCAGTTACACAGGTTCACACGTCACCAGTTACACAGGTTCTCACGTCACCAGTTACACAGTTTCTCACGTCACCAGTTACACAGATTCTCACGTCACCAGTTACACAGGTTCACACGTAACCAGTTACACAGGTTCTCACGTCACCAGTTACACAGGTTCTCACGTCACCAGTTACACAGGTTCTCACGTCACCAGTTACACAGGTTCTCACGTCACCAGTTACAGAGGTTCACACGTCACCAGTTACACAGGTTCTCACGTCACCAGTTAAACAGGTTCTCACGTCACCAATTACACAGGTTCTCACGTCACCAGTTACAGAGGTTCACACGTCACCAGTTTCACAGGTTCTCACGTCACCAGTTACACAGGTTCTCACGTCACCAGTTACACAGGTTCTCACGTCACCAGTTACACAGGTTCTCACGTCACCAGTTACACAGGCTCTCACGTCACCAGTTACACAGGTTCACACGTCACCAGTTACACAGGTTCTCACGTCACCAGTTACACAGTTTCTCACGTCACCAGTTACACAGGTTCTCACGTCACCAGTTACACAGGTTCTCACGTCAACAGTTACACAGGTTCTCACGTCACCAGTTACACAGGTTCTCACGTCACCAGTTACAGAGGTTCTCACGTCACCAGTTAAGGTTTAAAGAGTGTGGTCGGGAGAGAAGTGAGAGAAGGTGAGGTAGGAGGCTCAGCACCGCCGTCGGATTATTATATAAATGTAGACTCAAGTTATCGATGACTTTGTGGTGGAGGACGTGAGTTATCGTTCATCTGAAGCTAACCGAGGCTGACTGATACCTGATGATACACAAGAGTTTGGAGATTATAGGTAAAAGAACTGTGTGTGTGTGTGTGTGTGTGTGTGTGTGTGTGTGTGTGTGTGTGTGTGTGTGTGTGTGTGTCCACCACAACACGTGCACAACACCGACTATTTATCAATAATTTGACTTGACACCCTGACCTACAGTAGTGAGGGAGATCCCGACCGAGTGAGGGGGATCCTGACCTAGTGAGGGAGATCCCGACCTAGTGAGGGAGATCCCGACCTAGTGAGGGAAATCCCGACCGAGTGAGGGAGATCCCGACATAGTGAGGGAGATCCCGACCTAGTGAGGGAGATCCCGACCGAGTCAGGGAGATCCCGACCTAGTGAGGGAGATCCTGACCTAGTGAGGGAGATCCCGACCTAGTGAGGGAGATCCCGACAAAGTGAGGGAGATCCCGACCTAGTGAGAGAGATCCCGACATAGTGAGGGAGATCCCGACCTAGTGAGGGAGATCCCGACCTAGTGAGGGAAATCCCGACCGAGTGAGGGAGATCCCGACATAGTGAGGGAGATCCCGACCTAGTGAGGGAGATCCCGACCGAGTCAGGGAGATCCCGACCTAGTGTGGGAGATCCCGACCTAGTGAGGGAGATCCTGACCTAGTGAGGGATATCCCGACCGAGTGAGGGAGATCCCGACCTAGTGAGAGATATCCTGACCTAGTGAGGGAGATCCCGACATAGTGAGGGAGATCCTGACCTAGTGACGGATATCCCGACCGAGTGAGGGAGATCCCGACCTAGTGAGAGATCCCGACATAGTGAGGGAGATCCCGACCTAGTGAGGGAGATCCCGACCTAGTGAGGGAGATCCCGACCTAGTGAGGGAGATCCCAATCTAGTGAGGGAGATCCCGACCTAGTGAGGGAGATCCCGACCTAGTGAGGGAGATCAAGACCGAGTGAGGAAGATCCTGACCTAGTGAGGGAGATCCCGACCTAGTGAGAGAGATCCCGACCTAGTGAGGGAGATCCCGACCTAGTGAGGGAGATCCCGACCTAGTGAGGGAGATCAAGACCGAGTGAGGAAGATCTTGACCTAGTGAGGGAGATCCCGACCTAGTGAGAGAGATCCCGACCGAGTGAGGGAGATCCCGACCTAGTGAGGGAGATCAAGACCGAGTGAGGAAGATCCTGACCTAGTGAGGGAGATCCCGACTTAGTGAGAGAGATCTGACCTACTGAGGGAGATCCCGACCGAGTGAGGGAGATCCCGACCTAGTGAGGGATATCCCGACCTAGTGAGGGAGATCCCGACCGAGTGAGGGAGATCCCGACCTAGTGAGGGATATCCCGACCTAGAGAGGGAGATCCCGACCGAGTGAGGGAGATCCCGACCTAGTGAGGGAGAGCCCGACCTAGTGAGGGAGATCCTGACCTAGTGAGGGAGATCCCGACCTAGTGAGGGAGATCCCGACCTAGTGAGGGAGATCCCGACCTAGTGAGAGAGATCCCGACCGAGTGAGGGAGATCCCGACCTAGTGAGAGAGATCCCGACCTAGTGAGGGAGATCCCGACCTAGTGAGGGAGATCCCGACCTAGTGAGAGAGATCCCGACCTAGTGAGGGAGATCCCGACCGAGTGAGGGAGATCCCGACTTAGCGAGGGATATCCCGACCTAGTGAGGGAGATCCCGACCGAGTGAGGGAGATCCCGACCTAGTGAGGGAGATCCTGACCTAGTGAGGGAGATCCTGACCTAGTGAGGGAGATCCCGACCTAGTGAGGGAGATCCCGACATAGTGAGGGAGATCCCGA
>CAUDMG010001726.1:22500-47500 GCA_958450375.1 Homarus gammarus | reverse complement strand
TTTTGTTTTTTAAATGAGGCAGAAAGTCAACTCACCAACCTGGGACTTGGTCACATATGGTAGCAGGGTCTACCATTAGACAACATAGTACACTTCCAATATCTTCCCAGGTGGTAGTACCTCCCTTGGCTGGAAGGCCCTTCGAAGCAATGATAACGTAGACTGTTTGGGCAGTTTCCGTTCACATACTATATTTGTTAATGGTAGGTCTTCATATTAAACTAAACAGGTACATTATTACATTCTAAGTTAAGAAGAACTCGCTTTCGTTTCTGTAATAAATACGTTGGTAAACATCCCATTTTCGGTCAATATTCGTCTAAACATCCCTTCGTTTTCTACAGGAAATATATTTTTGTGGTGTATTTTGGTGAGCTTTGTTTAAATCTGACCTTCATTTATGAGAAAATGTCAGAGAGACTGAACTAACCAACCAAAGAAACCGAGCTAACCTTACCTATCTTCCTGTAGCCGCTTGGTTTTGCTAGCCGGACCCCCGCCATATTAAGCAAAAATTATTTATTTTGATGTCTGGTACTAATAATAGTAACTTTGTTTTTAGTGGACGAGAAAGTACTGTACGCTGGGACTGAGCGAGTCGGTTGTAAACTTTCGACATTACCTCCAAAATAATGACTATCCAAGAATGTTGAAAGGTAACGTTGTAGTGGATTTCTCCCCTACAAACGCTGTTTGTCGCTGAGTAGCCGACCCCACGAATTCCCCAGTGTATGCCTCGTGGTCTAGGTCAACCAGCGCCGCCATACATGACGGAGGTCAACTACTAAGCCACGCCTACCTCCGCTATTTAAGACCTGACCTCGTGGTGACCGCTCTCTTCTTCTAGCTACAGCCGCAGCAAGCAACACCACCTCCTCCGCCGCTGCCTGGCGGCCCTCGCTCCCGCCGGCGAGCATGGCGACCCACAAGCTGTCCTCTGAGCACCCTCACCAACCAGCTCTCTCTACATCACGCTTGTAACCACGCTGCCACTTCCCAGCACCAAGCTACATTGTACATCCAATACAACATGTATACAGAGAGCACATTGTGAGTTTCCTTTCTCCATCCCATCCTGAGTGTGAACCAAACAACTCGTAACCCACAACGTAACCTAAAATCCAAATGGCAAAATATTAACTCTTTCCATAGAAACTGGCGGAGACGTTAAAACGAATCATTGCCTATTTTCTTTAATTTTATCCTCTTCACTACTGATCGGGTCGTTAGGTTAGGTTAGGCACTACTCAGTCTGGTGTACACTAGACTGAGTAGTGCCTGAGTTGTTTATACACCTCATTTAGGTCGCCCCTCGCCCGTCTGTAGTACAAGCTAGGAAGATGCAAGCGCTCCGATCTCTCTGGGTAACTGAGGTTCTGTAGAGCAGGCACCAGTCTGGTGGCTCTCCTTTGAACTTTTTCAATCCACCCCGTCTGGTCCCCGAGATATGCTGGGACCTAGCATATCTCGGGGACCAGACGGGGTGACGGTAAATAATTCAACCTTCGACATTACCTTCAAAATAATGACTATCCAAGAATGTTGAGTTTAATCGTGAAAGTGTTCTCAGATATAGAAGTATGTGAGACGTACTGTACATTAAGCAGATTGTTCTCTCCGAAAGTGTCCTCACATTTTTTCCGAATTTGTGGGTTCTATACGTGATCCTACTCCTGGTATGATGTATAGAAGCACAAGTTCGTAAAAATGCCAGGGTGTTCAATAGGGAAGAGGATAAATATAAAATGAAGAAGTAAAGTCACCTTACCTGATGAAAGAAGCGGTTGACAAACTGCCTTATTTCACAGTTCTGTTTATCATCCTCTATCTAAAGTCTACGTCCTTTTTGTTGGCACATTATCAAAGCATTATTATACTATTGTTACTTGCACTGACGTACTACACTTAATAAAACTCCGGTTAAAGTAAATACGTTGCAGCATCTTTACTCTTACTGACGTGGTTACAAGATTCCGCGCGACTGTGAGGTGTTACCAAATCGCAGGAGGGAAAATATGCCAAGTTTGTTCTGAAAATGTGCTAACAGCCCAAAATATGCCACAGGGAAAATCAGTTTATGCTAACTATATGCAGACTTGCCATTTATATTTTTATACATTAATCTAATACCTTTGAGTAAATATGATTACACAAAATATATTTGAAGTATTTTAAGGGAAGGTAAATAATCATAACACAAAAATAAGTCAGGAAAAATATATAACTTAAATATATAGCCTACAGGCTACATGCATACACTGCATAGATAGTTCTGAAAGAGAGTGAGAGAAATAAACACAAGTTATTGCCTTTGCATTTTTCCTATAAGTAGGCTGAGTAACTATTTGTAAGTGCTCAGAATAACTAAAATTTATAATAATTCCTTTCTGTGATAGATAGATAAATATAAAAAATCAGAATCAGACAGACGTTCAGATATATATATATATATATATATATATATATATATATATATATATATATATATATATATATATATATATATATATATAGTCTGTACTCACCCCTGAAGATGTGAATTACACGAAAGCGCTTGGGAACTTCGAGTTTTCTTCTTTCCTTGTGGTTATCAGCATATACCTGGATCACGCGCACCTACAGTGATTTACTTGCATATATATATATATATATATATATATATATATATATATATATATATATATATATATATATATAGAGAGAGAGAGAGAGAGAGAGAGAGAGAGAGAGAGAGATGCCTAGCATCTCCATGAGCTCATAAGTTACCAACTAATCCCGTATAGAAATTTTTTTCTCTGTATGTTTCTATGTTTACAATGTACACTCGGTAATACTATGTTTTATTATGCATGGCGAGTCTTTTTTCTTCCCAATTTCTATGCCCCTTACAGTGGAACAGTGAAATGTAGAGTTTTGAGCCTGCAAGTAAAAAATATTCTATATTTATTCCAGACATAGCAGGATTGTGCTAGAATTATGCTAAAAGATCCATTTTGTTTAAATTTATGCCAGGCACCAAATCTGGGACCAAATTATGATAAAAGAGTAAAATTATGCAAGATATGGTAACACTTCATAGATTCCTGTTGTATTGTTAGCACGAACGTCATTAATTTAAATAATATATATATTTTTATGAACAATTATACTCATAAGTATCACATCAAGTTAATCCTGTAGTAAAAACAATGTGAATTTAGTCGCTATGCACGTCATAATATTATCATTAATATAAATGATCTTAATCTAAATATTTCACTTGTTACATAGAGAATGTCTTTGTGATCTCTCTCTCTCTCTCTCTCTCTCTCTCTCTCTATATATATATATATATATATATATATATATATATATATATATATATATATACTGCATATTAGTTAAAATAACTATAAAATATGTGCTCGTAAGAATTTTTTTCTGCGAATTAGAAATATTGAGTCTATTTTTATTTTACCTTGAATTCAGTTAAGATTTAGATTATGTGAGTTTAGATTAAGTTAGGTTAGGTTCCTGTCGCTTGTATTAACTCCTAATAACTTACATAACATTGAGTTAGGTTGCTTTAACTATAGCTGTCAAAAATGTTCAATTTATTTATCTTACATTGAATTTAATTAAGGATTAGGTTACATTATGTCAGATCTAGCGTGGGTTAAAAACAAATACATAATTGTACGGTTTATCTTTCAAATTTTATTTAAGTTATTGGACATTTAACTATGTTAGCTTAATTGAATTAACTGAAGATTAGACACACCAGCTTACTTCACTTGATTATTAAACACACTAACGCGACCTCTGGGGGGAGGTTAGGTAGGTTATGTGAGGTAAGGTTAAGTAGATGGGTGGTGGGAGAGTCTGTCAGGTAGATATAGAGGTAGATGGGTGGTGGGAGAGGCTGTCAGGTAGATATAGAGGTAGGTGGGTGGTGGGAGAGGCTGTCAGGTAGATATAGAGGTAGATGGGTGGTGGGAGAGTCTGTCAGGTAGATATAGAGGTAGATGGGTGGTGGGAGAGGCTGTCAGGTAGATATAGAGGTAGATGGGTGGTGGGAGAGTCTGTCAGGTAGATATAGAGGTAGATGGGTGGTGGGAGAGTCTGTCAGGTAGATATAGAGGTAGATGGGTGGTGGGAGAGTCTGTCAGGTAGATATAGAGGTAGATGGGTGGTGGGAGAGTCTGTCAGGTAGATATAGAGGTAGATGGGTGGTGGGAGAGGCTGTCAGGTAGATATAGAGGTAGATGGGTGGTGGGAGAGGCTGTCAGGTAGATATAGAGGTAGATGGGTGGTGGGAGAGGCTGTCAGGTAGATATAGAGGTAGATGGGTGGTGGGAGACATTTAAACTTGGAGCGTGATGACGTGAGACAGGTGGGTGGCTCAGTGAGTGGACGGCCAGCCTCACCACCACAACCCCCCACAAACAAACACTCACTCACTCCCTTTTATCAGTTGTTTGGCCTCCTAGTTGATACTTTATCTGTCTGTGTACAGGTGTTGGAAACCCTGGTGGTGGTGGTGGAGTGATGGCGGGGTGTGTGAGGCAAAGTTTACTCTGGGAATAAGAGAAGTGAAGCAATATTTATTTGGCTTTGTGGTTGACGGAGCATAGCAGTGAGCGTTACTATGTACAGTGTATCACCACTGACATCATTATCACATATCTGGGCGGTATATTTGATCAGTAATTGTGTCTGATGATCTGTCATGAATATATTGATAAAGTTATGACCAAATGAACCACAGGATCGCATAGAAAATATTTTAGTGACAAACATGTCAGGAGAGTGTACTATCAGTGTTTGATGATGATTCACCATACAATATGATCTTCAGATAAACTGCTGGATAATACGAAAAGTTTTAGTGAGAGACAACATGGGTGGTGATGGGGAGAGGGGGACACTGGGATGGTCACACCCCAGAGCAGAACCTCCACACCTTCCCTGTTGGTGAGGTGCTGAGTCGAGGACATGTCGGGATGGTGGGTGGTGAGGGCCGCAGTGGGGATCACCCTGTGGGCTGCGGTCGCTTCCCTAGAGTGGTCGGCGGGCAGCTCCTGCAACCGGACACGTCGAGTGTTGACTGGGTCTTGGGGCGTCATCACTGATGGACTGGGGAGCTACCCTGAGGCCTCACACTGCCAGTGGCTTATAAGAGGTCTGTACTGTACTATTTTATTGTTGGTTAATATATAGGACTAACCCGCCAGGCTGCATAGTGCCGATGCAGCTGTATCATCTCGCGTCCAGAAAATGCCTCAAATTTCACCATATCGTAGTAAGTTCTTTCTGTTTAATATACCGGGGAAGTTAGGTAAGGTTAGGTTTGTTTGTTTGGGTCTGTTCTTCATACCCACAAATGTTAAGTTGCATTTATTTTAAAAATATAAAAAATTTTAACATATTTCCACAAACTACAACAGTGATCACTATAATATAACAATGAAAATCCGGCGTTTTTATAATTGTTTTCAATCAATTTCGCTCGTGGGTTAGTCCTGTATAATTACCGTATTGTTTACTCTGATGTCAGTTTATTATTGACATTTAGGGAATCGAGAATTTTTTTTTTAATAGTATTATAAAACGTTTGGGTGTTCGCAGTTGTGGACTAGACGTGATGTTTGAGTCTTGGGGTGGTAATACTGTGGAACAATGTTGCACATTAACCAGGAACTTTGACCATTTTTTTTAGAAGGTAAAATTTTTCTTACCAAAAGAAAATTCCATAAAATGATAATGATTTTCAATTTTTGTAATACAATTTTATTTTGTTATTTTTGTCATGATCCCTAATGTACAATACATTAAGTCATCACTTAACGTCGGGGTTACGTTCCTAAATACGCGACGGCAGGGAAAACAACGTTAAGCGGATAAATTTTCCCCATGAGAAATAGATAAAATATGGAGGTTATGTTCCTGAGCCTCCCATTGCCTCATAAAATACATTACATATACAGGGGACAGAAAATCATTGCCATTTCTATAGAAAATAGTGCATGCATATACAACTACCCCTGTCTATTAACATTCTTTTTATCAGTTTTCGAATCAGTGGACGAGGGGCACAATTATGATGTATTATATCTCAACTTTAGCAAAGCCTTCGACAGAGTCCCCCATGAAAGACTAATAAGAAAAGTGGAGGCTCATGGCATTAAAGGTGATATTCTAAAATGGATTAGGGCGTGGTTACAGGACAGGAAACAGCGAGTGAGCATTATCGGCACTAAATCCCATTGGAGCAACGTCACAAGTGGAGTTCCGCAAGGCTCAGTACTTGGACCATTATTATTTATTATATACATAAACGACATAGATATCGGCGTAGACAGCAACATAAGTAAATTTGCTGATGATACTAAAATAGGGCTTGTAATTAAATCTGACGAGGACTCCGCAAAACTACAGGAAGATCTAAACAAATTTTTTGAATGGTCTGAAAAATGGCAGATGAAATTCAATGTGGACAAATGTTAAGTACTCAGTATAGGAGATGTAAACAGGGAAACCAGATACCAGATGAACAACGATGTTATTGAGAAATCCGACTGCGAGAGAGGTTTAGGAGTAATGATAAATAGGAATCTTAAGTCAAGTAAGCAATGTGTATTTGCTCGAAACAAGGCTAATCAAGTACTTGGGTTCATACAAAAGAGTGCTAGTTACAAGACTAGCAAGGTCATCTTAAAACTATATCTTGCGCTCGTGAGACCTCACTTGGATTACGCAGTTCAATTCTAGTCACCGTATTACAGAATGGATGTAATATCCTTGTAAAGAATTCAGAGGAGAATGACAAGACTAATCCCGGGCATTAGGAACCTTGAGTACAGAGACAAGTTAAAGCATTTTAATTTGCAATCCCTCGAGAGACGAAGAGTGATGGGCGACATGATCGAGGTGTATAAATGGAAGTCAGGGCTAAACAAAGGGAACATTACAAAGGTACTCAAACTATCCAACCAGGAGCGAACTCGTAACAATGGTTTTAAATTAGACAAATTTAGATTTAGGCGCAAAATAGGTAAACATTGGCTTGGAAATAGAGTAGTGGACGACTGGAACAAGTTACCAAATATCATCATTAACTCGAATACGCTGGATAGCTTCAAACATAGGTTGGATGGTTATATGAGCAATAGGGGTTGGGTGTAAATGGGACTGCCCAGTTTGGGCCAATAGGCCCTCTGCAGTTTCCTCCATTCTTATGTTCTTATGTTCTTACTAAGTTTGTATTTGTACTCACCAATGGGCGGAGGTGGTAGAGTGAGTGTGTGATGGGTAGTGAAGCAGAGGAGGCGGATGGCGGGAGTGGAGGAGTATGGCGGGAGAGGAGCGTGGTGAGTCACTGAGACTGCGTCAAGCCGAGAGAGCGTAGCATGGCCAGACAAGAGCAGGTGATGCACTGTAGAAAGTAGTCCGTGACGACAAAACAATGTAGTATCGGATCACCGGGACGTTAAACAAATTTTTGTTATCTAAAGTTTAGCGACGTAGTACCGAAACAACGTTAAGCACAGATTTACTGTACTTCTAACCTGAAGCATACATAATATTCAATGCTGACACAACTACCTATCTAATGTAAACTACTGTACCTAACCTAACCTGGGCCAGGTTAGACCATCTCATCTCCAGTAAATCATATAATATAGCAGCAGTGAGAAAGTGTGAATGAAATGCTGTTCAGGATAAAATCACTTTAATAATTGTACAATAATTGGAAATCCTCGTCATTTTACGGAATATTCTTGATGTAAGAAATAAAGGTAAAATTTAAGAAGAGTCACCCGGGTTGTCCAGCCACCTAACAAAAAAATAAAAAAATAAATAAAAAAAAATAAAAAATTTAGGTTCTGTCATTCCTGTATTTAGATAACCAAACTATGTTTTTTCCGACGGTTTGTGGCATACTGTACAGTATTTTGAATGATTTTAATCTTCATTTGTATTGGAAATCACTAGTTTCTGTGACCCCCCCATTTATCCAATGTTAGTGGGGGCCCCCAGTGAGATCCCAGGGTTTTGGGTTAGAGAATATCACAAAAACTAGTGATTTCTGATAGATATGAAGGTCCAGATTGTTTGACACATAAAAACCATTGGAAAAATATACTTGGATATCTAATCAGACCTAATCTAGGCTGACCTAACCTAACCTAATGTAACCCAAATAATTTGCGACAGAACTGCTATAGAAGAAAAGTGTCTTAGAATCATCAAAACTACTGATTCCAGTAGTTTAAGTCCTAAGATTCCCCGTATGACCGAAACTCAAATAATATAAAAAACTTGTTATTTACCTCAGGACTAAAGCCAGTTGGGTGGAGGAATCAACTTTTTTCGTATTCAGGTTTTGGTCCAAGTTTTTCCCGTAAACAATGACAGACGTCGTGGACACTCTCCTGCTTCGATGCCATTCTGAGTGCATGTTCTATTATTTATCTATACGAACCTAAGAGTAGCCTAAAATACTGTAATAATAAAAATAATAATAAACTTCCATTCATGATTAAGTGTTGAGAATGTTTAGTTGGTTTATGTCTGTCACCAAAGTAATGTAATGTATTTAAACTTTCTGTACAGGTACAGTACAATAAGTATAAAGAAAACTGTAAATCTCTCTACCTGCAGCTGTTATTATTAATTTGTCATCATCCTTTTGTGGTTATTAGTAGTAGTAGTAGTATTCTTAACATAACAAAATAATTTATTTTTGTTTAGCTATCTAATTTTATTTCTTTCAGATTGCTGTTGTCTGATATTTGTGAGTGTGAAATGGAATACCTTTATCATTAATATCTATGAAATGTTTGGACAACAAGATGACACATTCTGATGCTAGTGCAGGCACCATCAGTAACATCTTTCTTTATGGGGATAAAAACTGCCGACATAAACCTGAATAGGGAATGTGGTAGTCCTTCAGTACAGTACTGTGTTATTCTATAGATATTTTTCCTTGGTTAACCCATATTACTGTCCTTAACCCCTTGTGTGTGGGGTTGTCTCTCTGCTGAATAAAATCATTTGCCAAATAAAACATTAAAAGTGGTGTCCCTGTAGTAGTGAAAATGTTAAATAATACTGTCCCCTGGAAATTTTCCATTAAAACACTTGTTCAGTTTTGTGTTGTTATGTTACTACAGTAATGTACAATTAACTATTTTATTTATAATGTACTGGACCAAATTTATATTTTATTATTAGTAATATCTCCATTAGCCAGAATCCCTCAAACCAGCTAGAATTGAAATTTTCTCAGGAAATTGTTCCTAAACCCAGAATTTCTGGAAAATTCCGGCTTTCGGAATGATTTTCCGAGGGGCACATTTTCCAGAAACTTCCGAGAAAATTTTCCCGATACCCGGAAAATTCCAGGGATGGGGGATATTTTTCTGGGTTCAAGAGGTGATGTAATGGGCACTTTCTGGAACTACTGAGAGCATTTTTCTGTTAATCAGAAAATTTCGGGTTGGGGGATTTTTTTCCGGCTTTGAGAGTCGTCTCGTTACCCGGAAATCTTTCATTTCCGAAAGTGCTCTGCACCAATTGTTCCGGCTAACGGAGATATCACTGTATACTTTTTTAAATTGTTAGGCTCTAAATTATATACAGTACAGTACTGTATAGTAGTTAGCTAAGTTGCTTGTAAACCAGTTTAATTCCTTTAGGTACTGTATAATATTTTATGTTAGTATTTGAGATACAAAAATTCACCTAATAAATAAGGTCACTATTCCATTCGGTTGTATCGAGTAACTGACATTGTTATCATATTACCAGTTTACAGGTACTACTACTGATAATAATATATTTGATTAATGTTGATATACAGTATTGTCAAAAGTCAGAGAGAAGAGACTAATACGGTGACCCCTCGGTTAACGAACTCAATCCGTTCCAGAAGGTCGTTCGTTAACCGAAAAGTTTGTTAACTGAAACCATTGTTTCAATGGGTTTTTGGGTAATTGGTTCCAGCTCACCGAAAATTTCCTAAATTCAACAAAAATGGGAGAAAAGTTCTCTTACTTTGAGGTGTGTATGTAGAAGGCTCCTGGATGATGATGATGATGATGATGATGATGGGAATTACAATAGGGGTGGAGGAGAAGGAAGAAGAGAAGGCATTGGGGTGGAAGAGAAGTCACCCCATGGCACCATTTCACCCATAAAATTTTAGTTCTCTTGGTGTATTTCAAGATTATTTTCTTTAAATCAACACTGCACTGCATTATTTATTGTCAATATGTAAAATATATTTCAAAATGACCAATAATTTGCTTGGAAACATAGAAAAAAAGAGTTTAGTTGAAGAGAGTCTCAAGCAAGATGTTACCTCCAGTGAAAACAGAGAGAGACTAACCCCTGTTTGCTGTGTTAAGAGGCTGGATGCTGCGCTTTAAACTAGTCACTTTACCTTCAATTATGTTCAATAATTGTTAAAATGACTAAAAAATTGAATATTAAACTTTTAAAATTATTGAATAGTATAAACTTCTTGATATTTACTAAAATAGTTAGGAATTTAAGCCCTAGAACCGATTAATGTATTGGCGGACTAATACTAAAGCTGGTTGCCCGGCCAGTGCAAGCGAAAACATGTTGAGGTCGGTTCGTAAGAAATTCGTTAACCGAATTTTTGTTCGTTAACCGAATTGAAGATCCTTATGGAAGGCAGTTCGTTAACCGAAATTTCGTTAACCGAGGCGTTCGTTAAACGAGGGGTCACTGTATTTTTATTCAATGCGGATACTAGTGCGGACAAGGCTCATCAGGTGGTCTCTTGTGATGGCTGAAAAATTGTGCTTGTCACATTGTCTTGCTGGGGTTAGGTTAGATTAAGTTAGGTTAGGGTTCTCAACAATCATTCAATTCTTGACCTTTGTGAGAGATAACTTATGGTATTCAGATTTATGGTATGATTATCCTTGGCCTGTTTTATTAACCATAGGCTAATGGAAGATACAGTACAGAGTTCCGTGCCTGCCATCTTGCCCCCCGACTCATCATAATGTATTGTACTGTAGTATGTCTTGGAATTTCATAAACCAGAAAGATGAACACTAATAAGAGTTGGTAATTTAATTTTCTATACAAAAGAAACAAATATTATTTACCGGTAGTGTAGTATGATACTGTTGAATATTGAATGTTCTTTAACCCTTTGTGTACAGGTTCTCTGAGCTGAATAAAATCATCAGGCATTACCTACGCGGACCTTAAGCTAAAATGCTGGTCCACCCACTGCTGGGATAAAACACCAGCGTCTTTTTGGTTAAATGTAACATCTCCACCACTAGTGTGGGGGGGGGGGGGGGATGCAACTTTTAGCTTCAGACATGAAAAATATTTACCATTTACTGCCAGTAAACAATGGAAACGTAAAATATGTACCAATTAGTAATGAAAAGTTGTGCAGTTTCTTCAGCAAATGAAGCTCACCAACTTACAATAGGCTAAATTACCTTACAACGTGTTTTCAGTAGTCTATGTTGAAGTTCTTAGCACAGGCTAACTTATTGTAGGGGTATCGAGATATTAAAGTTGTCTAGCACTCAGGATGGAAGGAAACTCTAATGTGGTTTTCTTGTATAATATATAAGTTATATGATAGACAGTCTGGTGCTGGAGGTGCTGTGTGGTGAGGGGCTGCTTGGTAGAGACGTGCGGTGAGTAGCTTGTCGAAGGAGGTATGTGTGCAGGAGCTCCGTTAGAGAAGATGTTGCCTGTTGCTGGCCTCCTGGTTGAATGAAATGTTAACAGTGTGGAGCTTGCTGGAGGAGATGTTGCTTGTTCAAGAAGATTGGTCAGAATGAATCTCAATGGAGAGACAGAGCTTATATACACCCAGCAGCGGCTATGAGTCATGGTGGAAAAACCCGAGAAGTAGCCGGTGACTAGTTCCGTTGCTAGGATACGGCGGGCAATGGAATGCGGATACGCTTGGTTGCTAGGGAAGGCGGTAACAGGTGGTGCGTGGCAGCTTGTAGGGGAGAAGTCCACTACATTATCATATCATATACGGTATAACAGTTCTCATTGATCTACAAAAAATACCGGTAATAAAAACCTTTTTGATATTTCACACTTAATATGATACCCGGTAATCTACTTCAACCTCCTATTGTTTACAACGACGCATGACGCACCACCAGCTGTTGAGTATCAACTAGACGGCACACGTGTTTTTCGAATCGTTTTCAGTTAAAAAACTGTTACAGCACATGTATATTTTACCTTAACTGTGCCTGAATGAATATATTTTCGGAAATAAATAGTAGTTTTGCTGAAACGTGATGTATTTTAATGTAAAATAGGATAATATACATGACGGAAACAAAAGATTTTACCTAACCCTCCGATGTTCAAGAGAAGTCACTCGTTTTTTTAATAGTTTTGGTTAAAATACTGTTATATTACAATGGTATTCTATTCATACTGTGCTTGATATAATGCATTCACGGAAATGTAATATTTTTGCTGAAATGACGTACGTATTACAGTGGAAAGTGGGATAAAATTGTGATGAAAACAATGACTTTGAAATATAATGCAATATTAACCCCTAAATCGGTTAATTCGGACAATCGGCTAAAACGGATACCCTTCCCCCCCTATTAGTCCGAATTAACGAGGGTCGACTGTATCTCCTTTAGTTGTGTGGTCACAAAGGACTTTCTCTCTCTCTTTGCTTCCATACAACTATTTGTAATTGAAAACTACAGTACAGTACAGCACAGTATAGGACAGCACAGCACAGTACAGTACAGTACAAGACAGTACTGTACAGTACAGCACAGTACAGTACAGCACAGTACAACACAGCACAATACAGCACAGTACTCAAGTCCCTCAGAGTTCCTGCACCCGAGCTCCTCAGTGTTTACACAACATTCATACTTCCCAAGCTCACCTATGCCTCCCCTACCTGGTCTTCCTCCCTAAATGCCACACAATGTGAACACCTATAAAAAGCGCAAAAGAGGGCATGCAAGATTATTCTCTCCCCTTCCTACTCCACATATCAAGAAGCGCTCAACACACTGACCCTCTCGGCTCTCACTGACCATCACCATGACCTCATCTGCAAATTTGGTGAGAAGCTTCTGCACCATCCTCGACACCGGCTTCTGCTACCACCCGAGATCCTTCTCCTGAGAATTGCTGTTCGACACCACAACCGCATCCAGCCCATACAAGCACGAACTGATCGCTATAAGAACAGTCCAGTCCCAACCATTGTAAAAATTATCAATAACTTGTAATCATCCAGTGTATACACTCCCAGTCAATCTTACTTTTGCACTGTCACTATGTTGAAATGCCCTGTAGTTTGAGCTTCTCCCCACCTAGTTATTATATACTGTATCATATTTGTATCACTTATGTTACTTGTATATTATTTGTAAATCAAGAGGCCCATTCCCCAATTATGTAACTGTATATTTTCAGCCTTCCGGCTGCCATGCTCTTTCAATAAATCGTTTATTATTATTATTATTATTATTATTATTATTATTATTATTATTATTATTATTACAGCGCAGCACAGTACTCAGTATCTCTTTTGTTTCAGCCTCTTCACCCGGGCAGTTCATCACACTCAATGTCACCAGCATAGACACAGAGTGTTCCTACGACCACTTATATGTTTATGATGGTGAGACATACGACTCCCTCATGCTGGGGGTGTTCTCAGGCAGGACTTTACCTCCTCAAGTCACAGCAAGTTCAGGGGCCATGTTGATTCTATTATACTCTGACACAAACTATGCACTGGAAGGGTTTGTGGCAGAATATTCAGTCACAGGTAAGAAGCTTCCCAAGTTTACTTTAGTGGAGAGGATGTTGAAGGGAACAACATGTATGTGTGTGTGGTGCAGGGAACAATATGTATGTATGTGTGGTGGAGGGAACAACAACATTTATGGTGGAGGGAACAATAAGATGTGTGTATGGTGGAGGGAACAACAATATGCATGGTGGAGAGAACAACAACATGTATGTATGCATGGTGGAGGGAACAATAAGATGTGTGTGTGTGTGGTGGAGGGAACAACAACATGTATGTGTGCATGGTGGAGGGAACAATAAGATGTATGTGTGTGGTGGAGAGAACAACAACATGTATGTATGCATGGTGGAGGGAACAATAAGATGTATGTGTGTGGTGGAGGGAACAACATGTATGTATGAATGGTGGAGGGAACAATAAGATGTGTGTGTGTGGTGGAGGGAACAGCAACATATATGTGTGCATGGTGGGGGGAACAATAAGATGTGTGTGCATGGTGGAGGGAACAATAAGATGTGTGTGTGTGGTGGAGGGAACAACAGCATGTATGTGTGCATGGTGGAGGGAACAATAAGATGTGTGTGTGTGTGGTGGAGGGAACAACATATATGTATGCATGGTGGAGGGAACAATAAGATGTGTGTGTGTGGTGGAGGGAACAGCAACATATATGTATGCATGGTGGAGGGAACAATAAGATGTATGTGTGTGGTGGAGGGAACAGCAACATATATGTATGCATGGTGGAGGGAACAATAAGATGTGTGTGTGTGGTGGAGGGAACAACAACATATATGTGTGCATGGTGGAGGGAACAATAAGATGTATGTGTGTGGTGGAGGGAACAACAACATATACCTATGTGTGCATGGTGGAGGGAACATTAAGATGTATGTGTGTGGTGGAGGGAACAACAACATATATGTGTGCATGGTGGGGGGAACAAACAACTCTACTTGGGAGTTTTCACATAAGGATGGAATGAATGTGAAAAAAATTAGCATTATGCAGAGGTTTAGTACAGGAATATAAATGCTCTTTAAACCCAAATGATATTTTTTAATTCACTGTTTTGTTTTTGTTTCCTCACAGACTGTCCTCTCAACTGTTCATCTCACGGACGATGTGAAGATCATAAGTGCTTGTGTGAGAAGCTCTACACCGGTGATGGCTGTGAGCGCGAACACTGTCCAGAGAACTGTGGAATGGCTCACAGCCGCGGCCACTGCTCTAAGCCTTCACCTTACTGTCTCTGTAATGAAGGATATTTTGGTGACGGGTGTTCTTTGGGTTCACTTGACTCTGAAGGTGGCACGTGGCACTGGTTGTGGCGAGGTGGACCGCCCCTCAACGACAGGACGAGCCACGCTAGCGTTTATTTGCCTCATCTAGATCGCTTGTATGTGTTTGGAGGGTACAATCTCAACAATGTTTTGGGCGATCTCCTCATTTATGACATCGGCACGAGCGTCTGGGTCAATGTCAGCGACCCAGCCAGTCAGAGTCGCCTCAGCCACCGTCTGACCTCCCAGCGCGTTGCTCGCCCGAAAGTAATGACTGAGCAGCACATCACCAATAGTTCTCTTCTTAGAAATTTAACATTTTCTGTTAACAGCAACAACACAGTCAGTGTAAAACTCAAAAGCCTCTTGGGTGACGCTCAGAGACTGCGACGGATGATCAGACCAAGCGAGGAGATGAACCACACCCCAGCCAGCCATAATATGAGGGCAGTAACTCCGGCTCCCAGATATGGTCACGTTATGGAAAAATATGATCACCATTTTGTTCTATTTGGTGGAAGATTATCATCAGGTAAGTCACCCATGCTGCCTGTAGCTACTGTAATGGCTTGATAGAACCTTTGTTGAGTGGAGATTTTCTGTGAGAGAGGAAAATGAATGGAGATGGAATTCTGTCTGGTGAATCAACTTTTTGAATAAAGTGAATAACTAAAGAGTTCAAGTTTTGAGTGAGTTGAGGAAGAATGGATATAAAGTCCACATATTAGTCAGGTGGTCAGTTTTGATGTGAAAGTTCATGCCTTTGAATTGACTCTTGTGGGGCCTTCCATGATGTGTTAACAAATGGATGGCTTCGTCACCATTGTGTTGATGAGTGGAGCACAAGTAACTTGGGTTTAAAGCTTGCCTTTTTTTTCTTTTTTTCTTTTTACGGGGATTAGCCCCCCTGGGCACAGGTCACTGACCCACATCAGGGCTTGGGGGGTGAAAATGTAATAATAATAATAATAATAGTAATAAGTCATAGTAAGTAAAATTTATAATAAAAAAGTAATAATAAAATAATAATGATAATAATAACAATAACAACACTAATAATAACCATAAAGAAATAAAAAAATTAAAAAAAATGAATAGTGAAAAACAATATGTATATTGTGTTGTCAAAGTAAGAGAAACAATTGAGACCCTGCAATTGTGTGTAAATGGGGCAGAAAGTCAGATCATCAACCTGGGACTTGGTCACAATTTTTGTGATACCATATGGCAGCAGGGTCTACCATTAGACAACACATTAAGCTTCCAATATCTTCCCTGTCTGATAGCTGCCTACTACCTATTAGTGGAACTTAAGTAAGCTTGGGTTTAAAGTTTGCCTCTTGATTGGAACTTAAGCATAAATTTAAAGCTTGCCTCTTGAGCAGTATTAAGAATTGTGAGAAATATTAGGATAAAGATAAAAATAGTTGTGGTAGAATTCTAAAATACACAAATACAGATGGAAGCTTTTGACTGGCCAGCATAGATCATTAAGAGGAAACATGCATGCCCAAGTGAAGACATTCTTCCAAAACTTTTCATGACCCATAATTATATTAATACTTATAATTTCTTTTGTTGTCATCTAGTTTGATTATAGACTAAGTTTAAGGATATATACTGTAGAGTAATTACTTATGATATAAAGTAAGATACACGTACTTTATATTGTTTATACACTTTGATGTGAACGAGTGTAAGGTATGTTAGCAACTACTGTACTGTATAAGACAGAGCCAATCATTGATTTTTCTGCTGTAGAAATTTTACAATATGATTTGGTAGTCATGTACAGTGTAGTTGTGAGTGTGTTGACCTAATGAGTGTAAGGAAGTGTTTGGTTGTTGTGGGGGGAAAGTGGCAGTACTGTATATGTTTGTTTGTTTTGTTCTTTTTTTTTTTTACAATAATACAGACTTGTCAAAACCAAGAAAAACACACACACACACGCATGCACGCACAAACACACACACTCACACACACACACACACACACACACACACACACACACACACTCTTACTTACTTTTGTTAGGGTGTTGATGGTACAGCGGTAACACCTGTATCTCTCACCAATATGTCAAGGGTTTGAGCCTCGGCCAGGACACACGTGAGAAGGGTGTTATCCAGTGTCTCTCACTACCAAACATCACAGGTTTGCCGGCCTACAGTTTTCCTCCTGTACTAACACTAGATAGACCAACTGCCCGAATGTCTAGTAAGCTGATAAATGGTGAAAATTATTAAAAAAAATAGATGGGTTTTGTTATACAGTACCTCAAATATGTGTATTATCTCCCCTAGTTGGTCTACACAACCTAACAAGAGCAACATCTCCACTCATCACCATACAGTACTGTACAGTGCTCTTCTCTCCTCTTATTTACACATATCATATAATGAAGCATAAAAGAAAGAGAAAAGTTGATGATGCAAAAAGAAAATATAAATACTGTACTAGAGGTGGGATACTGTACTAAGAAGGGCATCACGACCTTACCATCACACAACTGCTCTGTTATGTGTACTGTACTGTACACTATTTGTTGTGCACATCTTTATGTATGGTAGCAGTTGATCCTGTCTGTAGTAACACTAAAGTGAATAAAATTGCCTCTTATTGAAGAAGCTTTGTTTGTATACAGGTGAAGTAAGTAATGAACTGTGGCTGTACAACACAACTATGGATGAATGGCGACTGCTTGAAGGGAAAGAAGAAAGTGTCAGTGATGAGACATCGGCCAAGGATGACAACGTTCCCCCTGGCTTAATGTATGCAACTCTCACCCTGGTGGACAACTCTTGGCTCTATCTCTTTGGTGGAAGTCTGGAACATGGAGAGTTCTCAAATTGCATGTACAGGATGAACCTGGAGGGAGACAGAATATGGAAGAAGGTAAGTGGCCAGACTGTCCGCCATGTTCTCTTAGTCGCCATACTGTACTGTACTGTCTGCCAAATTTTTTTTACCCCATAAATTCTTCTTTACTTCTACACTTGTTATTCCATCAGATCTTTGTTTCCCATAAAGCTTCTCACTGTCCATCTCCATAGCTGTCAGCCCTCACTATCTCTACAGCTGTCAGCCCTCACTATCTCTACAGCTGTCAGCCCTCACTATCTCTACAGCTGTCAGCCCTCGCAATCTCTAAGGCTGTCAGCCCTCACTATCTCTACAGCTGTCAGCCCTCACTATCTCTACAGTGGTCAGCCCTCACTGTCTCTACAGCTGTCAGCCCTCTATCTCTAAGGCTGTCAGCCCTCACTAACAAGTACTTCAGTTTGACTTTTCATGTTACAGATGAACAAATACTTCATGCATCTGTTTCTTCTGTCACTCTTTAATTGATGTTCTCAGAGCACCATTACCACAGTACTGTACTCGACTTACTACAGTGGTACAAGTTTTACTACAGTATATATTTTACTACCACAATAAATACTATATTGTATATTAAATAAATGCCTCTCAGCCATCGGACCCTTTGCTTGGCACTCATACACTGTCACCTGAACTATTCCTGCTCATCATGGTACTCTGGCCTAACACGGAAGCTAAAATCCAAGCATCAAATTATTCAAAACAAGGCAGTGAAGTTTATCCTTGACATGAAAGCAAGAGATCACATTGGTCACATAGTTCTTTAATCACTGAACATGCTAAGTGTGGTGGACAGAGTGAAGTAACTGTGACTAAATCATGCTACAGGATTTTCAGTGGACTGTGGCCAAAGTATCTAATAAACTTTGTAAGTATTAGGAATATGAACCAGCAGGGCACTAGAGGGAGTGAACATAATTTTATGGTACCTTGTGTCCACAGTCAGGTGAAAAGCACTTTCTTCTTCACTGCTACAACAGACTGGAACAAGTTACCAGACCACATCAGTACTAGTTACGGTGTTGAGAAATTCAAAACTAAAAAAGATATTCATGATAGACGAAGCTACAACAAAAGAAGAGAGTGAGTTTCTGTATTATGAAACTACAGAATGTAGTACAGTACTGTGGTAGTGATCCATCAGCCTCGGATAGTCTGAGAGCAATGTAATGCTTGTTGAATTGCATCAAATAAACTTTCACTCCTGTAGACATTGCTGATCAGAGACCAAGAGTAAGCCTAAGTAAAGGATCCTCCCAAAAATAAGAAGCTGACAACTTTGTTGACTATCCTTGGTCAAGTTGCCTTATTGTTTACCACTGTAGTTTACCTGTACTGTCTCAGTACAGGAAATTGTATATCTGTACTCCCACGACCTACCTGCACCATGTGCCTACATTATCTACATTCATGCTGCACTGTATACTGTATCTGCATAGTTTATAAACATGATTATCTAATTGTAAACCAGTACAGCATGACAACTTTACTGAATAATTGTTGTTTTTATTATTATTATGATTATTACATATTATTATTATTATTATTATTATTATTATTAAATATTAATACTGTATTATTATTATTATTATTATTATTATTATTATTATTATTATTATTATTATTATTATTATTATTATTATTATAGTACATATAAACACACTTTTATATACTTGGGTCACTACTGTACATGCTGTATCTTCATACAGACATACCCACTCTTATTTAAATAAGTGAACTGCGTATTCATACATACATACATAACTACTCATATACTCATGCATTAGTTCATATATTTAGAGTTTTTACCGCCTTTATTTATTTCAGGTCATTGTTCGAGGCGGCAATGAATTAGAAGTCCGCGTTATTGGTCATTCAACGGTGTTCCACGTCCCCTCCAGGTCACTGTTGGTGTATGGTGGGATCAGAGTAGACATAGCCAGGTGGGTTACTTGTGACTGTCTTAACTGTATTTAGAGTGGACAAAGCCAGGTGGGTTACTTGTGACTGTCTTAACTGTATTTAGAGTTGACATAGCCAGGTGGATTACTTGTGACTGTCTTAACTGTATTTAGAGTGGACAAAGCCAGGTGGGTTACTTGTGACTGTCTTAACTGTATTTAGAGTTGACATAGCCAGATGTGTTACTTGTGACTGTCTTAACTGTATTTAGAGTGGACAAAGCCAGGTGGGTTACTTGTGACTGTCTTAACTGTATTTAGAGTTGACATAGCCAGGTGGATTACTTGTGACTGTCTTAACTGTATTTAGATTGGACATAGCCAGGTGGGTTACTTGTGACTGTCTTAACTGTACAGTTGTACCCCACTTAACGCGGTCAATAAAACCCAGAGGGTATCGTGTTAAGTGAAAACCGCGTTAAGTGAACAACAGAACATATGGGATTAATTCCAATAGAAACTGGCCCATCCCCAAACTCCACTTTTTCCGACACAATACCTATGTTCTAGTAAAAATAACATCTTAATTTTATGATGGTACATGCACACAATTAATACTTAAGAGAAATAGAGAAATACAGTCACCAAGTTAATGTCCATTCAAATAATGGACACGACTCCCTCCCCCTCTTCTCACACTACACTCGCTGGCTCTTCCCTCTGAGAAATTTTGGGGGGAAAACCAGGTATAGTAATAAATAATACCTCAAACTAAAGTTAGGGTAATATAATTGACATTGCTGGATTCCTTGTAAGACCAGGAATATTTTGAATACAAGTGTCATATATTTTGCACAAAAGATAACATATTTACTCAGAATAAACTTTACATCTAAAATTTGTATGTCTAATGCAAAATCTATGATGTTTATATTCAAAATGATCACCAAATTGTAAGAATTCCAGCAATGTAAATTATATTCTGGCCGGGTAATTTGTATGAATTTTATGAGCTAAAACAAATATCTTCAGTTAATAAAAAAAAAAATATTCTTCACAACACTATCTGTCAATCAAAGTACCCCAACTTGCCTCCCCCCCTCTTCCAACCACGCGGTCAGTCCCAACCCTCCCCCCCACCCCCCACCAATCCTCCCTTCAAGAGTTTTTAACATTTAGTATTAAATAATACCTCAGATTAAAGTTAGGATAATATAATTGACATTGCTGGATTCCTTGAAAGCCCAGGAATATTTTGAAAACAAATGTCATATATTTTGCACAAAAAATAACATATTTACTCAGAATAAACTTTATATCTAAAATTTGTATGTCTAATGCAAAATCTATGATGTTTATATTCAAAATGATCATCAAATTATAAGAATTCCAGCAATGTAAATTATATTCTGACCGGGTAATTTGTATGAATTTTATGAGCTAAAACAAATATCTTCAGTTAATAAAAAAAAAAATATTCTTCACACGGTAACAGATGGTCGGTCGGTCCCTTCCTCCCCCCCACCCCCCACCAACCGTCCCACCAGATGTGTGGGAACACCAGAATATTTACCTTTTTAGTAATAAATAATACCTCAAACTAAAGTTAGGATAATATAATTGACATTGCTGGATTCCTTGAAAGCCCAGGAATATTTTGAATACAAGTGTCATATATTTTGCACAAAAAATAACATATTTACTCAGAATAAACTTTATATCTAAAATTTGTATGTCTAATGCAAAATCTATGATGTTTATATTCAAAATGATCACCAAATTGTAAGAATTCCAGCAATGTAAATTATATTCTGGCTGGGTAATTTGTATGAATTTTATGAGCTAAAACAGGCAGTCAGGCAGGGTGGCAGGTGGGGCGAATCTAAAAATAGCTCTCGAGCCGGACACTCACCGCGTATATGTGGAAAAAAACCCGCGTTAAGTGAAAGTTCAGCTCTGGCGAGGCACTGCGTATATGGTAAAACGCGCTAAGTGAAACCGCGTTAGGCGGGGTAATACTGTATTTAGAGTGGACATTTATAAATATGTTAGTCACTTCCCCTCCCCCCCACCCTTCACTAACTCTTGGAACTCCTTGATCAGTTGTCATTGTTCTAAATATTTATTAGGTTAGTTGTGGTTATAATTTTGTTAAGTGAAGACATACTATCCAGATAATTTAACCTTACTGACAAGATTTGTAACCAGTTGGCCGTGAGTGAAGGGAAACTGTACCATCTGATTGACTTTATACAGTATATATATATTTATTTATTTACATTTGTGGTTCTCATCATCTTCTTTTCTTTCCCAGATTCTCAAAACTCTCTGACCGCCTCCTGGTGTTCGACATTGACCAACACTACTGGTCACAGATTCATTACCCCAAGTCTCACAACAATCCTCTGCACCACGTCCCATTAGAGCGGGCGTTCCATTCTGCCGTAATAGCTGGTACGTATGCAGTTCTCTCTCTCTCTCTCTCTCTCTCTCTCTCTCTCTCTCTCTCTCTCTCTCTCTCTCTCTCTCTCTCTCTCTCTCTCTCTCTCTCTCTCTCTCTCTCTCATATGTTTATTGTCAGTTCAATGCATCACCACAGGATGTCAACAAGCTCTCTTCTTTGCAGGTAATTACATGGTTATATTTGGTGGTTACATGCACAAGCACAAGGAAGAGGAGACGTGTTATGACAAGAAGATTTACCTCTACCATCTTGGCTGCCATGTCTGGATGTCCCACCAACTGACACCAACAGGTCAAGCAGGTCAGTAATATAAGGTCAACAGGTTACTCCCCCCACCTTAACAGATTTGTACAGTACAGTACTATAGTTGTTGTGCCTGTGGTATACTCTACTGTACAATCTCTCTCACTACATATAGTTTTATACTCTGTGTCATTTATTGTATCTTTGAGATTTTGATAAATATTCTCTCATAATATTAGCTACCCTCAAGTTCTTTAACATTTTCAGGAAAGTATCCCAAACTACAAGGTGTTTATGGGCATAGTGTATTTCTTCGTGGCGGGAACACAATGGTTGTCGTGGGAGGTTTCCACGGCACTGTTAACGGTCACGTTCTGGCCTATGTTTTGCCTTCCACTCTGGTGTCCCCAGAAGGCCGGGATTTTGACATGGATGAGGCATGTCGTAGACACACCAGCCAGGTGGGTGAGGTGTTCACTGCATACTGTAGTGTACTGTACTGTACTTTAATTTACTTCCACTTTATTGATGCTCATTATTTCCTGCTGCATCACCCACCTACCGACCAGTCTAGTTTAGAAACTCTTCCTCGTCATACTCTTCTCCTTAAATAACACAACTATATTACCCACACACACACTCTTTTATACATATGTTCATCTTTTATAACATCTGACCTGTAGTGAAGATGATTAAGTAAAAAATATCCTTTAAAAGCACCACATTATACTCGGTTCAACACTAATGGCAACATTTCACAACACTAGTTCACTTAAATTAAGTCTCAACAACTGTCTGATTATTGTTTGTGTATTGTACAGTGCTTCATTATAAAGGGACTTCATGGCCAGAGGATTCATTATTAGGGGTATTACTTTATAAACAGGCAGCCCCCAAGTTACAACCGTCCAATTTATGATCATCCGCACTTACGAACAAAATCCCAGTACAGTATAGTCTTCATTTACGCTGTCAATTGAACCCGTGGAGGTCCGCGTAAAACGAGAAACGCGTAAACGAAATAACAGAACATATGGGATTAATTGAAATAGAGACTGGGCCGACCCCCAAACTACACTTTTTCCGACACAATAGTACGTTGTAGTAAAAATAGCATCTTAATTTTATGATGGTATGCACACACAATTAATATTTAAGAGAAATACAGTCGCCGGTTAATGTTCATTCAAATAATGGACTCCACTCCCCCCCCCCCCCCCTTCCCACGCTCGCTGGCTCCTCCCTCCCTGAGAAATGTTTGGGTGAAAACACTTGGTTTTTAGGTTTAGTAATAAATAATACCTCAGACTATGTTTAGGATAATGTAATTGACATTGCTGGATTCCTTGCAAGACTGCGAATAATTTGAATATAAACGTCATATATTTTGCACAAAAGATAATATTTTTGCTCTCTCTAATAAAATTCTTAAATTAGATCTAAAATTTGTATGTCTAATGCAAATTTTAGCTTGGTTATATTCAAATTAATCACTATCTTATAAGAATTCCAGCAATGTAAATTATATTCTGGCCGAATAATTTTTATGAATTTTATGAGCTAAAAACAAATATCTTCAGTAAATAAACAAATTATGCTTCACCCAGACACAATACTTTACGTACTTGTAGTAAAAATAACATCTTAATTTTATGATGGTATGCACACACAAATAGTATTTAAGAGAAATATCAATAATATTAGGTTTTTTAACACTTACTTAGTAGAAGAGATGGCTGGGCACACAGGGATGGGGGGTTGGTTCTGAGGCAGAGGGCAGATTATTGGCCCTCACCTGTATCACTTGTATCACCTGTATCACTATCCACCACAGAGGCTTGCAGGATGTCTTTGTCAAACCCCTCAAAGTCCATATCCTCACTATCACTGACTTGGGCTGGCTGTGGTGGGTGGCGGGTGAAGAACTCAGTAATGTTTTGTTGACTGGGCAACCTTGTGCGCACCCTGCCTGCGCCGCTTCCCACGTAATTGATGGAATGAACCGCATAAATAAAAATTGTCGGTCTGGCAACGTGCCGCGTAAATGACCAAACGCGCAAACCAAATCCACGTAAATCAAGACTATACTGTACTGTGGTTCCTCGATTAACGAAATTTCGGTTAATGAATTAGCTCCCATAAGGATTATCAGTTCGATTAACGAACAAAACTTCGATTAACGAAAGCCTTACGACAAACACGTTTTGTTGTGAGCATCAGCTGATCGGCTACTCCGCCAATACAGTAATTGGTTCTATGTTTACATTCGTTTCCAGTGAAGTAAATATCAAGAAAGTTGGTCTCTTGAATATTTCTGCATTTTTTATATTAAAGTTATTAGTCATTCTGAAATTTAGCTAACAATTGATAATATAGACAGTACAGGGAACAGTTTTTGTGCGGCCATCAGCTGATTGAATCA
>CAUDMG010001726.1:0-17500 GCA_958450375.1 Homarus gammarus | reverse complement strand
AAGTGTCGGAACGACAGGTCCGGACCTTAAGAAAATTTTATTTTTTGCGGGGTCGACAAAAATGACAAAAATTCATGTCCGGACCTTACGAAAAATGCTTTTTTGGCCGGTTTGCCAAAAGTGCCGGAACGACAGGTCCGGACCTTAAGAAAATTTCATTTTTTGCGGGGTCGACAAAAATGACAAAAATTCATGTCCGGACCTTACGAAAAATGCTTTTTTGGCCGGTTCGCCAAAAGTGCCGGAACGACAGGTCCGGACCTTAAGAAAATTTCATTTTTTGCGGGGTCGACAAAAATGACAAAAATTCATGTCCGGACCTTACGAAAAATGCTTTTTTGGCGGGTTTGCCAAAAGTGTCGGAACGACAGGTCCGGACCTTAAGAAAATTTCATTTTTTGCGGGGTCGACAAAAATGACAAAAATTCATGTCCGGACCTTACGAAAAATGCTTTTTTGGCCGGTTCGTCAAAAGTGCCGGAACGACAGGTCCGGACCTTAAGAAAATTTCATTTTTTGCGGGGTCGACAAAAATGACAAAAATTCATGTCCGGACCTTACGAAAAATGCTTTTTTGGCCGGTTTGCCAAAAGTGTCAGAACGACAGGTCCGGACCTTATGAAAATTAAATTTTTTGCGGGGTCGACAAAAATGACAAAAATTCATGTCCGGACCTTACGAAAAATGCTTTTTTGGCCGGTTCGCCAAAAGTGCCGGAACGACAGGTCCGGACCTTAAGAAAATTTAATTTTTTGCGGGGTCGACAAAAATGACAAAAATTCATGTCCGGACCTTACGAAAAATGCTTTTTTGGCGGGTTTGCCAAAAGTGTCGGAACGACAGGTCCGGACCTTATGAAAATTTAATTTTTTGCGGGGTCGACAAAAATGACAAAAATTCATGTCCGGACCTTACGAAAAATGCTTTTTTGGCCGGTTCGCCAAAAGTGCCGGAACGACAGGTCCGGACCTTAAGAAAATTTCATTTTTTGCGTGGTCGACAAAAATGACAAAAATTCATGTCCGGACCTTACGAAAAATGCTTTTTTGGCCGGTTCGCCAAAAGTGCCGGAACGACAGGTCCGGACCTTATGAAAATTAAATTTTTTGCGGGGTCGACAAAAATGACAAAAATTCATGTCCGGACCTGACGAAAAATGCTTTTTTGGCCGGTTCGCCAAAAGTGCCGGAACGACAGGTCCGGACCTTAAGAAAATTTAATTTTTTGCGGGGTCGACAAAAATGACAAAAATTCAAGTCCGGACCTTACGAAAAATGCTTTTTTGGCCGGTTCGTCAAAAGTGCCGGAACGACAGGTCCGGACCTTAAGAAAATTTAATTTTTTGCGGGGTCGACAAAAATGACAAAAATTCATGTCCGGACCTTACGAAAAATGCTTTTTTGGCCGGTTCGCCAAAAGTGCCGGAACGACAGGTCCGGACCTTAAGAAAATTTCATTTTTTGCGGGGTCGACAAAAATGACAAAAATTCATGTCCGGACCTTACGAAAAATACTTTTTTGGCCGGTTCGCCAAAAGTGCCGGAACGACAGGTCCGGACCTTAAGAAAATTTAATTTTTTGCGGGGTCGACAAAAATGACAAAAATTCATGTCCGGACCTTACGAAAAATGCTTTTTTGGCCGGTTTGCCAAAAGTGCCGGAACGACAGGTCCGGACCTTATGAAAATTAAATTTTTTGCGGGGTCGACAAAAATGACAAAAATTCATGTCCGGACCTTACGAAAAATGCTTTTTTGGCCGGTTCGCCAAAAGTGCCGGAACGACAGGTCCGGACCTTAAGAAAATTTAATTTTTTGCGGGGTCGACAAAAATGACAAAAATTCATGTCCGGACCTTACGAAAAATGCTTTTTTGGCCGGTTTGCCAAAAGTGTCGGAACGACAGGTCCGGACCTTAAGAAAATTTCATTTTTTGCGTGTTTGCCAAAAATGACAAAAATTCATGTCCGGACCTTACGAAAAATGCTTTTTTGGCCGGTTTGCCAAAAGTGCCGGAACGACAGGTCCGGACCTTATGAAAATTTAATTTTTTGCGGGGTCGACAAAAATGACAAAAATTCATGTCCGGACCTTACGAAAAATGCTTTTTTGGCCGGTTTGCCAAAAGTGTCGGAACGACAGGTCCGGACCTTAAGAAAATTTTATTTTTTGCGGGGTCGACAAAAATGACAAAAATTCATGTCCGGACCTTACGAAAAATGCTTTTTTGGCCGGTTTGCCAAAAGTGTCGGAACGACAGGTCCGGACCTTAAGAAAATTTCATTTTTTGCGTGTTTGCCAAAAATGACAAAAATTCATGTCCGGACCTTACGAAAAATGCTTTTTTGGCCGGTTCGCCAAAAGTGCCGGAACGACAGGTCCGGACCTTAAGAAAATTTAATTTTTTGCGGGGTCGACAAAAATGACAAAAATTCATGTCCGGACCTTACGAAAAATGCTTTTTTGGCCGGTTTGCCAAAAGTGTCGGAACGACAGGTCCGGACCTTAAGAAAATTTCATTTTTTGCGTGTTTGCCAAAAATGACAAAAATTCATGTCCGGACCTTACGAAAAATGCTTTTTTGGCCGGTTTGCCAAAAGTGCCGGAACGACAGGTCCGGACCTTATGAAAATTTAATTTTTTGCGGGGTCGACAAAAATGACAAAAATTCATGTCCGGACCTTACGAAAAATGCTTTTTTGGCCGGTTTGCCAAAAGTGTCGGAACGACAGGTCCGGACCTTATGAAAATTTAATTTTTTGCGGGGTCGACAAAAATGACAAAAATTCATGTCCGGACCTTACGAAAAATGCTTTTTTGGCCGGTTTGCCAAAAGTGCCGGAACGACAGGTCCGGACCTTATGAAAATTAAATTTTTTGCGGGGTCGACAAAAATGACAAAAATTCATGTCCGGACCTTACGAAAAATGCTTTTTTGGCCGGTTCGCCAAAAGTGCCGGAACGACAGGTCCGGACCTTAAGAAAATTTAATTTTTTGCGGGGTCGACAAAAATGACAAAAATTCATGTCCGGACCTTACGAAAAATGCTTTTTTGGCCGATTTGCCAAAAGTGTCGGAACGACAGGTCCGGACCTTAAGAAAATTTCATTTTTTGCGTGTTTGCCAAAAATGACAAAAATTCATGTCCGGACCTTACGAAAAATGCTTTTTTGGCCGGTTTGCCAAAAGTGCCGGAACGACAGGTCCGGACCTTAAGAAAATTTCATTTTTTGCGGGGTCGACAAAAATGACAAAAATTCATGTCCGGACCTTACGAAAAATGCTTTTTTGGCCGGTTTGCCAAAAGTGTCGGAACGACAGGTCCGGACCTTATGAAAATTTAATTTTTTGCGGGGTCGACAAAAATGACAAAAATTCATGTCCGGACCTTACGAAAAATGCTTTTTTGGCCGGTTCGCCAAAAGTGCCGGAACGACAGGTCCGGACCTTAAGAAAATTTAATTTTTTGCGGGGTCGACAAAAATGACAAAAATTCATGTCCGGACCTTACGAAAAATGCTTTTTTGGCCGGTTTGCCAAAAGTGCCGGAACGACAGGTCCGGACCTTAAGAAAATTTAATTTTTTGCGGGGTCGACAAAAATGACAAAAATTCATGTCCGGACCTTACGAAAAATGCTTTTTTGGCCGGTTTGCCAAAAGTGCCGGAACGACAGGTCCGGACCTTAAGAAATTTAATTTTTTGCGGGGTCGACAAAAATGACAAAAATTCATGTCCGGACCTTACGAAAAATGCTTTTTTGGCCGGTTTGCCAAAAGTGTCGGAACGACAGGTCCGGACCTTAAGAAAATTTAATTTTTTGCGGGGTCGACAAAAATGACAAAAATTCATGTCCGGACCTTACGAAAAATGCTTTTTTGGCCGGTTTGCCAAAAGTGCCGGAACGACAGGTCCGGACCTTAAGAAAATTTCATTTTTTGCGGGGTCGACAAAAATGACAAAAATTCATGTCCGGACCTTACGAAAAATGCTTTTTTGGCCGGTTTGCCAAAAGTGCCGGAACGACAGGTCCGGACCTTATGAAAATTTAATTTTTTGCGGGGTCGACAAAAATGACAAAAATTCATGTCCGGACCTTACGAAAAATGCTTTTTTGGCCGGTTCGCCAAAAGTGCCGGAACGACAGGTCCGGACCTTATGAAAATTTAATTTTTTGCGGGGTCGACAAAAATGACAAAAATTCATGTCCGGACCTTACGAAAAATGCTTTTTTGGCCGGTTCGCCAAAAGTGCCGGAACGACAGGTCCGGACCTTAAGAAAATTTAATTTTTTGCGGGGTCGACAAAAATGACAAAAATTCATGTCCGGACCTTACGAAAAATGCTTTTTTGGCCGGTTCGCCAAAAGTGCCGGAACGACAGGTCCGGACCTTAAGAAAATTTCATTTTTTGCGGGGTCGACAAAAATGACAAAAATTCATGTCCGGACCTTACGAAAAATGCTTTTTTGGCCGGTTTGCCAAAAGTGCCGGAACGACAGGTCCGGACCTTATGAAAATTTAATTTTTTGCGGGGTCGACAAAAATGACAAAAATTTAAGTCCGGACCTTACGAAAAATGCTTTTTTGGCTGGTTCGCCAAAAGTGTCGGAACGACAGGTCCGGCCTTTAAGAAAATTTCATTTTTTGCGGGGTCGACAAAAATGACAAAAATTCATGTCCGGACCTTACGAAAAATACTTTTTTGGCCGGTTCGCCAAAAGTGCCGGAACGACAGGTCCGGACCTTATGAAAATTAAATTTTTTGCGGGGTCGACAAAAATGACAAAAATTCATGTCCGGACCTTACGAAAAAATGCTTTTTTGGCCGGTTCGCCAAAAGTGCCGGAACGACAGGTCCGGACCTTACGAAAATTTCATTTTTTGCCGGTTCGCCAAAAATGACAAAAATTCATGTCCGGACCTTACGAAAAATGCTTTTTTGGCCGGTTCGCCAAAAGTGCCGGAACGACAGGTCCGGACCTTAAGAAAATTCCATTTTTTGCGGGGTCGACAAAAATGACAAAAATTCATGTCCGGACCTTACGAAAAATGCTTTTTTGGCCGGTTTGCCAAAAGTGTCGGAACGACAGGTCCGGACCTTAAGAAAATTTTATTTTTTGCGGGGTCGACAAAAATGACAAAAATTTAAGTCCGGACCTTACGAAAAATGCTTTTTTGGCCGGTTTGCCAAAAGTGCCGGAACGACAGGTCCGGACCTTAAGAAAATTTAATTTTTTGCGGGGTCGACAAAAATGACAAAAATTCATGTCCGGACCTTACGAAAAATGCTTTTTTGGCCGGTTCGCCAAAAGTGCCGGAACGACAGGTCCGGACCTTATGAAAATTTAATTTTTTGCGGGGTCGACAAAAATGACAAAAATTCATGTCCGGACCTTACGAAAAATGCTTTTTTGGCCGGTTCGCCAAAAGTGCCGGAACGACAGGTCCGGACCTTAAGAAAATTTCATTTTTTGCGGGGTCGACAAAAATGACAAAAATTCATGTCCGGACCTTACGAAAAATACTTTTTTGGCCGGTTCGCCAAAAGTGCCGGAACGACAGGTCCGGACCTTAAGAAAATTTAATTTTTTGCGGGGTCGACAAAAATGACAAAAATTCATGTCCGGACCTTACGAAAAATGCTTTTTTGGCCGGTTTGCCAAAAGTGCCGGAACGACAGGTCCGGACCTTAAGAAAATTTAATTTTTTGCGGGGTCGACAAAAATGACAAAAATTCATGTCCGGACCTTACGAAAAATGCTTTTTTGGCCGGTTTGCCAAAAGTGCCGGAACGACAGGTCCGGACCTTAAGAAAATTTCATTTTTTGCGGGGTCGACAAAAATGACAAAAATTCATGTCCGGACCTTACGAAAAATGCTTTTTTGGCCGGTTTGCCAAAAGTGCCGGAACGACAGGTCCGGACCTTAAGAAAATTTCATTTTTTGCGGGGTCGACAAAAATGACAAAAATTCATGTCCGGACCTTACGAAAAATGCTTTTTTGGCCGGTTTGCCAAAAGTGCCGGAACGACAGGTCCGGACCTTATGAAAATTAAATTTTTTGCGGGGTCGACAAAAATGACAAAAATTCATGTCCGGACCTTACGAAAAATGCTTTTTTGGCCGGTTCGCCAAAAGTGCCGGAACGACAGGTCCGGACCTTAAGAAAATTTAATTTTTTGCGGGGTCGACAAAAATGACAAAAATTCATGTCCGGACCTTACGAAAAATGCTTTTTTGGCCGGTTTGCCAAAAGTGTCGGAACGACAGGTCCGGACCTTAAGAAAATTTCATTTTTTGCGGGTTCGCCAAAAATGACAAAAATTCATGTCCGGACCTTACGAAAAATGCTTTTTTGGCCGGTTTGCCAAAAGTGCCGGAACGACAGGTCCGGACCTTATGAAAATTTAATTTTTTGCGGGGTCGACAAAAATGACAAAAATTCATGTCCGGACCTTACGAAAAATGCTTTTTTGGCCGGTTTGCCAAAAGTGTCGGAACGACAGGTCCGGACCTTAAGAAAATTTTATTTTTTGCGGGGTCGACAAAAATGACAAAAATTCATGTCCGGACCTTACGAAAAATGCTTTTTTGGCCGGTTTGCCAAAAGTGCCGGAACGACAGGTCCGGACCTTAAGAAAATTTCATTTTTTGCGGGGTCGACAAAAATGACAAAAATTCATGTCCGGACCTTACGAAAAATGCTTTTTTGGCGGGTTTGCCAAAAGTGTCGGAACGACAGGTCCGGACCTTAAGAAAATTTCATTTTTTGCGGGGTCGACAAAAATGACAAAAATTCATGTCCGGACCTTACGAAAAATGCTTTTTTGGCCGGTTCGCCAAAAGTGCCGGAACGACAGGTCCGGACCTTAAGAAAATTTAATTTTTTGCGGGGTCGACAAAAATGACAAAAATTCATGTCCGGACCTTACGAAAAATGCTTTTTTGGCCGGTTTGCCAAAAGTGCCGGAACGACAGGTCCGGACCTTAAGAAAATTTAATTTTTTGCGGGGTCGACAAAAATGACAAAAATTCATGTCCGGACCTTACGAAAAATGCTTTTTTGGCCGGTTTGCCAAAAGTGTCGGAACGACAGGTCCGGACCTTAAGAAAATTTTATTTTTTGCGGGGTCGACAAAAATGACAAAAATTCATGTCCGGACCTTACGAAAAATGCTTTTTTGGCCGGTTTGCCAAAAGTGCCGGAACGACAGGTCCGGACCTTAAGAAAATTTCATTTTTTGCGGGGTCGACAAAAATGACAAAAATTCATGTCCGGACCTTACGAAAAATGCTTTTTTGGCCGGTTTGCCAAAAGTGCCGGAACGACAGGTCCGGACCTTAAGAAAATTTAATTTTTTGCGGGGTCGACAAAAATGACAAAAATTCATGTCCGGACCTTACGAAAAATGCTTTTTTGGCCGGTTCGCCAAAAGTGCCGGAACGACAGGTCCGGACCTTAAGAAAATTTAATTTTTTGCGGGGTCGACAAAAATGACAAAAATTCATGTCCGGACCTTACGAAAAATGCTTTTTTGGCCGGTTTGCCAAAAGTGTCGGAACGACAGGTCCGGACCTTAAGAAAATTTCATTTTTTGCGTGTTTGCCAAAAATGACAAAAATTCATGTCCGGACCTTACGAAAAATGCTTTTTTGGCCGGTTTGCCAAAAGTGCCGGAACGACAGGTCCGGACCTTATGAAAATTTAATTTTTTGCGGGGTCGACAAAAATGACAAAAATTCATGTCCGGACCTTACGAAAAATGCTTTTTTGGCCGGTTTGCCAAAAGTGTCGGAACGACAGGTCCGGACCTTAAGAAAATTTTATTTTTTGCGGGGTCGACAAAAATGACAAAAATTCATGTCCGGACCTTACGAAAAATGCTTTTTTGGCCGGTTTGCCAAAAGTGCCGGAACGACAGGTCCGGACCTTAAGAAAATTTCATTTTTTGCGGGGTCGACAAAAATGACAAAAATTCATGTCCGGACCTTACGAAAAATGCTTTTTTGGCCGGTTTGCCAAAAGTGTCGGAACGACAGGTCCGGACCTTAAGAAAATTTCATTTTTTGCGGGGTCGACAAAAATGACAAAAATTCATGTCCGGACCTTACGAAAAATGCTTTTTTGGCCGGTTCGCCAAAAGTGCCGGAACGACAGGTCCGGACCTTAAGAAAATTTAATTTTTTGCGGGGTCGACAAAAATGACAAAAATTCATGTCCGGACCTTACGAAAAATGCTTTTTTGGCCGGTTTGCCAAAAGTGTCGGAACGACAGGTCCGGACCTTAAGAAAATTTCATTTTTTGCGGGGTTGCCAAAAATGACAAAAATTCATGTCCGGACCTTACGAAAAATGCTTTTTTGGCCGGTTTGCCAAAAGTGCCGGAACGACAGGTCCGGACCTTAAGAAAATTTATTTTTTGCGGGGTCGACAAAAATGACAAAAATTCATGTCCGGACCTTACGAAAAATGCTTTTTTGGCCGGTTTGCCAAAAGTGCCGGAACGACAGGTCCGGACCTTAAGAAAATTTCATTTTTTGCGGGGTCGACAAAAATGACAAAAATTCATGTCCGGACCTTACGAAAAATGCTTTTTTGGCCGGTTTGCCAAAAGTGCCGGAACGACAGGTCCGGACCTTATGAAAATTTAATTTTTTGCGGGGTCGACAAAAATGACAAAAATTCATGTCCGGACCTTACGAAAAATGCTTTTTTGGCCGGTTCGCCAAAAGTGCCGGAACGACAGGTCCGGACCTTAAGAAAATTTAATTTTTTGCGGGGTCGACAAAAATGACAAAAATTCATGTCCGGACCTTACGAAAAATGCTTTTTTGGCCGGTTTGCCAAAAGTGTCGGAACGACAGGTCCGGACCTTAAGAAAATTTCATTTTTTGCGTGTTTGCCAAAAATGACAAAAATTCATGTCCGGACCTTACGAAAAATGCTTTTTTGGCCGGTTTGCCAAAAGTGCCGGAACGACAGGTCCGGACCTTAAGAAAATTTCATTTTTTGCGGGGTCGACAAAAATGACAAAAATTCATGTCCGGACCTTACGAAAAATGCTTTTTTGGCCGGTTTGCCAAAAGTGTCGGAACGACAGGTCCGGACCTTATGAAAATTTAATTTTTTGCGGGGTCGACAAAAATGACAAAAATTCATGTCCGGACCTTACGAAAAATGCTTTTTTGGCCGGTTTGCCAAAAGTGCCGGAACGACAGGTCCGGACCTTAAGAAAATTTAATTTTTTGCGGGGTCGACAAAAATGACAAAAATTCATGTCCGGACCTTACGAAAAATGCTTTTTTGGCCGGTTTGCCAAAAGTGTCGGAACGACAGGTCCGGACCTTAAGAAAATTTCATTTTTTGCGGGGTCGACAAAAATGACAAAAATTCATGTCCGGACCTTACGAAAAATGCTTTTTTGGCCGGTTTGCCAAAAGTGTCGGAACGACAGGTCCGGACCTTAAGAAAATTTAATTTTTTGCGGGGTCGACAAAAATGACAAAAATTCATGTCCGGACCTTACGAAAAATGCTTTTTTGGCCGGTTCGCCAAAAGTGCCGGAACGACAGGTCCGGACCTTATGAAAATTTAATTTTTTGCGGGGTCGACAAAAATGACAAAAATTCATGTCCGGACCTTACGAAAAATGCTTTTTTGGCCGGTTCGCCAAAAGTGCCGGAACGACAGGTCCGGACCTTAAGAAAATTTCATTTTTTGCGGGGTCGACAAAAATGACAAAAATTCATGTCCGGACCTTACGAAAAATGCTTTTTTGGCCGGTTTGCCAAAAGTGTCGGAACGACAGGTCCGGACCTTAAGAAAATTTCATTTTTTGCGTGGTCGACAAAAATGACAAAAATTCATGTCCGGACCTTACGAAAAATGCTTTTTTGGCCGGTTCGCCAAAAGTGCCGGAACGACAGGTCCGGACCTTAAGAAAATTTAATTTTTTGCGGGGTCGACAAAAATGACAAAAATTCATGTCCGGACCTTACGAAAAATGCTTTTTTGGCCGGTTCGCCAAAAGTGTCGGAACGACAGGTCCGGACCTTAAGAAAATTTCATTTTTTGCGGGGTCGACAAAAATGACAAAAATTCATGTCCGGACCTTACGAAAAATGCTTTTTTGGCCGGTTCGCCAAAAGTGCCGGAACGACAGGTCCGGACCTTAAGAAAATTTAATTTTTTGCGGGGTCGACAAAAATGACAAAAATTCATGTCCGGACCTTACGAAAAATGCTTTTTTGGCCGGTTTGCCAAAAGTGTCGGAACGACAGGTCCGGACCTTAAGAAAATTTCATTTTTTGCGGGTTCGACAAAAATGACAAAAATTCATGTCCGGACCTTACGAAAAATGCTTTTTTGGCCGGTTCGCCAAAAGTGCCGGAACGACAGGTCCGGACCTTAAGAAAATTTCATTTTTTGCGGGGTCGACAAAAATGACAAAAATTCATGTCCGGACCTTACGAAAAATGCTTTTTTGGCCGGTTTGCCAAAAGTGCCGGAACGACAGGTCCGGACCTTAAGAAAATTTATTTTTTGCGGGGTCGACAAAAATGACAAAAATTCATGTCCGGACCTTACGAAAAATGCTTTTTTGGCCGGTTTGCCAAAAGTGTCGGAACGACAGGTCCGGACCTTAAGAAAATTTAATTTTTTGCGGGGTCGACAAAAATGACAAAAATTCATGTCCGGACCTTACGAAAAATGCTTTTTTGGCCGGTTTGCCAAAAGTGCCGGAACGACAGGTCCGGACCTTAAGAAAATTTCATTTTTTGCGGGGTCGACAAAAATGACAAAAATTCATGTCCGGACCTTACGAAAAATGCTTTTTTGGCCGGTTTGCCAAAAGTGCCGGAACGACAGGTCCGGACCTTAAGAAAATTTAATTTTTTGCGGGGTCGACAAAAATGACAAAAATTCATGTCCGGACCTTACGAAAAATGCTTTTTTGGCCGGTTTGCCAAAAGTGTCGGAACGACAGGTCCGGACCTTAAGAAAATTTAATTTTTTGCGGGGTCGACAAAAATGACAAAAATTCATGTCCGGACCTTACGAAAAATGCTTTTTTGGCCGGTTCGCCAAAAGTGCCGGAACGACAGGTCCGGACCTTAAGAAAATTTAATTTTTTGCGGGGTCGACAAAAATGACAAAAATTCATGTCCGGACCTTACGAAAAATGCTTTTTTTGGCCGGTTTGCCAAAAGTGTCGGAACGACAGGTCCGGACCATACGAATACACTTACGACGGGGTTAGGGACCCAAATCCAGGTCGTAAGTCCGACATAGATAAAAAAAAAAAAAAAAAAATTTTTTTTTTTTTTTTTTAATAAAAAATCTACAATGAAATACAGTACAGTAAAAGTAATGAATAATGATGATTGGATACAGTACAGTGAAAGTAATAAATAATAAGGAATGGATGCAGTGTGACTGAGCACTTAACCTTTAATGTAGTCAGCTGAATGAACATAATTTTCTAATTATACATGGAGACTACATTAACTGGAAACTTTTCGGTATAGAAAATGCGTGTCATTTAAAAAAAAAAATTTTTTTTTTTTTTTTTTTTTTTTTTATATCTGAGGCGGTCGTAAGTCCCGACGGTCGTAAGTCCACGTAGTCGTAAGTCGGGGGTCTAGGTGTATTTCATTTTTTGCGTGTTTGCCAAAAATGACAAAAATTTATGTCCGGACCTTACGAAAAATGCTTTTTTGGCCGGTTTGCCAAAAGTGCCGGAACAACAGGTCCGGACCTTATGAAAATTAAATTTTTTGCGGGGTCGACAAAAATGACAAAAATTCATGTCCGGACCTTACGAAAAATGCTTTTTTGGCCGGTTTGCCAAAAGTGCCGGAACGACAGGTCCGGACCTTAAGAAAATTTCATTTTTTGCGGGGTCGACAAAAATGACAAAAATTCATGGGAAATATTATGCTCAAAAATTTGGTATGGCAATGGGTAATCCACTCTCACCTGTATTAAGCAACCTATATATGGAATTCTTTGAAAAGAAACTATTAAGTAATATTTTACCACCTGCAGCAGTCTGGTTTAGATATGTTGATGATGTATTATGTCTCTGGCCATGTAATGAGGACCTAAAAGCTTTCCTGCCACAACTTAACAACTTAGCCCCCTCGATCAAATTCACTGTGGAATTAGAGCAAGACTGTAAATTGCCATTCCTAGACTGTCTGATACACAGAATAGGTAACACTTTTAAGTTCAGTATTTATAGAAAACCAACTAATGTGTGTTCATACATTCATTATTATTCTGCCCACCATAATAAAGTCAAACAGTCAGTATTTTCAACAATGTTTTTACGTGCCTTGAGAATTTGCAGTCCGGAATTCATCGATGAGGAATACAAATATATATATAATATTGGCTGAAACCTTAAATACCCTAGATCTTTCATAGACAAATGCTTAAACATTACTAAGAAAACTTTTTATAGAACTGATCCCAAGCCCACCCATGACCATAAGAATATCTTAATATTACCATTTCACAAAAATTTCTCACACATTCCTGCACAGCTAAAACCTGGAACGTCAATGTGGCATTTAAAAACTCATGCACTGTTAAACAAATGTTAATCAAGAACGCCCCCCAACAACACAATTGGTTGCATTTATAAAGTTCCTTGCAAGGAATGTAATATGTTTTACTTAGGCCAGACAGGTAAAGATCTTGCAACTAGAATTAAACAACACAAATACAGTGTTAGGACAGGCCAGGAATCCAATGCTCTGTTTGTTCATTTGAGGGATAACAAGCATTGCATTGACTGGGATAATGCCTCCTCAATATTACCATGTAATTCAATTGATAGTAGGAACATCATAGAATCTAGTCTTATTAAACATACCGAAGCATTCAACATGAATTTGAGTAACGGCTTGTACAAGCTGGACAATTTTGTAATTAAGAAGATTTGTGATCAGGTGAGAAGGCGGGTCACTTGACCATCTGACCTGACCACCAACCGTTGTGTGCTATTTAAAGATTAGTAGGGTCATTACCTAATACCTGACCATTGTGGACCTGGTCTCACCCTCCTCTGTATATATACACCTTGATTTGTATTACTCTCTCTAGTCTGTACTCACCCCTGAAGATGTGAATTACACGAAAGCGCTTGGGAACTTCGTATTTTCTTCTTTCCTTGTGGTTATCAGCATATATATATATATATATATATATATATATATATATATATTATAATATATATATATATATAGTATATATATATATATATATATACTGTATATGTAACCGGTCGGAATTTACTGGACTTTAATTTCTCACTTGACTTGGGGTTTATTTAAAATTAATAGATGGTAATGGCAGTGGAAGCGCCCCTTTGAGAAAAATCCCGAACCAGCACAAGAACACTTAAATCTACTAAACAAAATAAATTGTCCGTGACCCGTGGAAGGATAGCATCTGTGACTGGGATGAATGAGACACACTGTAAAATTTAGACACTTATATTCCCTCCAACACTACAAACACAATCAAATAATGGTACACCAATATGCGCACCTCTTAACTTGAACTTAAAACACTACTCTGGGGAATAAAAGTTATACATGATATAGAAATTATTAGAACCTCAGGCAACAATAAATTTGAAGTATTAAGAACTGTTGCGTGCACACATGAACCAGGCCTTAAAGGCGTTCACACAATAATATCAGTCACTTAGGTAATAAAAAAAAATAGAAATTAACTACTCTACAATGAATAGGCCTTAAGGGCACTCAACAAAATTATATGTCACTGAGGAATGGAAATAAAATATGAAATTAAATACTCTACAATGAATAGGCCTTAAGGGCACTCAACACAATTATAGCACCCCAACAGATGCACACTTCCTAACCTAACCTAACCACTACTCTGGGGAACAAGGTTATACCTGAGATCAGAATTATGAAGAACAATCAGAGGCATTAAAAGAATCAAATCACAGTATCACTCTGGTTCCACTTGATGGCACAAACATTCAAAACAATATTATCAAAATTATCTAGAAACTATTAAACTACACCCGTAATAAAGGAGGGAAAATGTTCCTCCTGGTATCTCCTAGAGACCTAGACTCACGGTCTCAGTGTGTGACCCTTAGTCAACTCAGATAGCCTCAGTGTACTCCCAGTGCGTCCATAAAGCGGACGGGAGTGAGCCAATCAGACCTTGTACAGTTGAGAGAAGCTTTAGCGTCCCGTTAGCAAGAGGGTTTCACTAGCAGCTCGGGACACGTGGTGATGTGCCCGGAGTGGTAAGAACTGATCACCCACTGCTGGTCCCGGGTCGTTTAGTTGTCGGGAGCACTCGTTCACTCAAGAGATCCTTTGCTACCCCGCTAAACAGTGACAGGCCTACTTTGCTCGGTCCAATGGCGACAATCGCCACCCTCAATCATCCACGGCAGTCTCAAACGGCAGTCAATCTCTCGCAGTCAACTCCGGGTCAACTCCAGTCAAGTGGGTTCTCACGGAAACCCTGAAATGAACTCACTGTTAGCTCTAGTTTACTTTATCACTGCCCTATCTAACCCTGTCTGAGATCGAATGAGACTTACTTGTTATACTGCAATATTTCAGCACAGGTGACTAGGCCACGTGACTATTTCTGGGACAGACGCGCAGGGACGTCTTGTTCGTGTGAGTGCTATCCGGGACTGAGAGAGAGCCCGCTTCGTGTCCTCTCAAGGCGTTAGCTTAGGCCTACGTGACCTATTTTCCGCCTAACTAATAACTCCTTGGGACACCCTTTAACATTATTCAGACTGCTAAACGATCTATAATAATTTCAAATTCAATAATAGTCCCTTAACTTCATGAATCGCATCATTATTAATCCGGTAAATTACATTTAATATCATATAGGCCTAGTTCCGCAATCTCCCACTATGTGCGGGGAGCGCTCTCTTCCCTCAGACGACCTTGAACGCTCAGTACCGCTAATGGCGGGGCATTCGAAATTACTCTGAAATTTCTGAATATTACTTATATATATATATATATAATATATATATATATATAATATATATATATATATATATATATATATATATAGAGTGGTCCCTCGGTTAACGAACACAATTCGTATCCACAGAGTCGTTCGTTAACCGAAAATTTTGTGAACTGAAACCATTGTTTCAATGGGATATTGGGTAATTGGTTCCAGCTCACAGAAAAGTACATACAATTAAAACAAAAAATGCAGTAAAGTACACTTACTTTGAGGTGTGTATGTAGAAGGCTCCTGGTTGATGATGATGATGGGAATTAGAAGTGGGGGTGGAGGAGAAGGGAGAAGAGAAGGAAGTGGGGGTGGAGGAGAAATCACCTTTTAGGGGACCCATGCTTGATGCCTCATTTCACCAATAAAATTTTAAGTTCACTCGGTGTAATTCAAGATTATTTTATTTAAATCAACACAGCACTGCACTATATATTGTCAATATGTTAACTAAATTTCAGAATGACCAATAATTTCAATGTAAAATTGCAAAAATATTCAAGACACCAACAAAATAGATGTTCACTCCACTGTCAACAAAGCCACACTGACTCCTGGTGGCTGAGCCAAGTGGCTGTTGGGCGCACAAAAAACTAGTTCCCTGTACTGCATATATTATCAATATGTTAACTGAATTTTAAAATGACTAATTTTAATATAAAAAATGCAAAAATATTCAAGAGCACAACTTTCTTGATATTTACTCCACTGGAAACAAATGTAAACATAGAACCAATTACTGTATTGGTGGATTACCCCATCAGCTGATGCACACAACGAATCGAAGTTTTGCTCGCTAATGGAATTGAAAATCCTTATGGGAGCTATTTCGTTAATTGGACCATTCGTTAATCGGGGGACCGCTGTACTATACATCTTGGTTCATTGTCTCTTGTACCACTTGTCACATTTTCAATATTAATTTCACTTTATATAACGTAATTTTGTTTTTATTTCTTTCTCACATCACAGATCTTAACATCTGTTGGTGATAAAAATATATGTTATTATTAATGATTTGTTTGTTGCAGGCTTCATGTGTGTCCAACCTGGAGTGTGGCTGGTGCCCGTCTGACCTGAGCTGTTATGAGAGGTCACGTGGAGCCAACTGTACAAATAACCTTCAGACTTCTCAGTGTCCGGGAGTATGTCCTTCATTACAGTCCTGTCAGTCGTGTACCGTACACGGAAGATACGCCCGTAGTGGACCGTGTGCTTGGTGCGTCCAGACGGCCAAATGCCACGAACGAGACGAGCCCAGCGGTGGTCTGGGTCGGTGCGGTTCTTCAGAGGACAATCCCTCACGCATAGAGGGCTGGTGGGGGCCCCATGGTAACGACCTTGTCACCCCCGAAGAATGCCAGCTGCAGGACTTGAGACCTGGCATAACTGTCATACGTTTATCGTCACCCGGTCGATCTCGCCAAGCCCGATTCTGTCGCCATCGTCAATACCACGATCCAGAAGCTACAGGATACCCAGGAGTTTCGTGGGGCTCGAGACCTACACACAGGAGGGAGCACCATGGCCCAGTTTATTGGTTTCATTCATCCCTTGGGAGTTCAGCCAGTTAAAGGTGAGAAGCACCTGATGGTTTTTGTCCAAGCTTCTCATGTGAATGCATCGCTCTGGATCTCTCGTGACGACACGGAAAAGAACTTGGAATTGGTCGCCAGTATAGATGCTAAAAAAGAAATACAACAACCGGCACAGAGACCAGGAGAGGGGGTCATCTTCCCAAATTTGACCCGAGGTCATCGTTATCTCACAAGCTACAAGTTAACAAGTCAGTACAAAACTCCCCACAAGCTGGAGACATGGGCATAGTTTGGAGCACTCACACTCACACCCGCCGATTCATAAACCTAGAAAATCTTGAACCATACAGCGTCGGAGGTGCCGCATGTTCCGCCCATACCACGTGTTTAGCTTGTCTCACTGATGCCAAGTGCGGCTGGTGTAACCCTTCCTCTTCGTGCGTGGACAGACACGACCATCTCACTCCGTGTCCACTAACTACCACGGAGGGAACTGAAAACAATTACTTTCTAACGCTGGTGCCTGAGCAGTGCATAACTTGTGAGCAATATATATACTGCAACGATTGTGTTGGATCTGGGCTCTGTGAATGGTTGCCCGATGAAGCATATTGTTCCAGAAGAGGAAGATTTCCCGGGGCGTGATTGAGGTTGGCAAATGTCCGGCCCCCTGTCATAAACGCAAGTCGTGCGCCACTTGTCTCGGGGACCCGGGACGTTGTGGCTGGTGCCAGGAATCAAGTGTAAGTCTATTAATGTGTACAATAGTGATATTGATTACATTGTAATAGTTGACTGATGTTACACAAAAATCTTTTATTTACTGTTGAAAGTTAAATGGTTATTTTATACTTTGCAGGAATGTTTCCTGTTCTCAGTGTACACGTCAATGTATCAGTAATGGAGTCGTGTCGTGTC